>NMUG010000712.1:0-20651 GCA_002855965.1 Monotropa hypopitys | reverse complement strand
TTTTCGGGGCGCGACACAAGTACCCCACTATATGACTCATCATTGTTTCTCGTTTCTTTTACAAAAGCATATAATTTCCGGAAGTCCATCTTAAGTCTATTCCGTTCAAGTTTCATTGTATGGATAAGTGTTGAATTCCCATCATAAGTCCACTCCATATGTTATTCAATTGTATCGTAAGTGTCCATTGGAACCCTATCATAAGTCCGTTCCAAGTTAAGTGTCAAGTAACCTCGATAGGGTAGGATAGGGTAGTAGTTGGCCGACTAACTAACCCACTCCTTTCCTAGCGTTTCCCAAATAACGTTGGGAGGGCCCAAGTAACCCTCATCGTGCACAATGTCGTGGATGGAGCGACCATCCCGGGAATCCCATCATAAGTCCATTCCCGAATAGTAACCAAAGAACCCTTATCAAAAAATTCCTAGCCACGGCTAGTAAGTCGCATCGTCGCGTCGTTCGTTATGTCAATGTGAATTCATGTTTCGCATGTTCATGTTTCCTAGCCAAAGCTAGTGTGTTCATTACAAGATAAAAGCATCCATGTTTATTTCTAGCCTTAGCTAATAACTTCACTTTTCGATTGTGATGCCAATTCCATTCCTAGTCTTAGCTAGTACATTCGTTCCAAGATTGTGGTATTATTATCATTCCTAGCCATAGCCAGTCATAGTGTAGTAATGTACATTTAGTTGCCATCAAGTGTGTAGGATTCCAAATTTGCACCTAACATGACCTTAGGTCCAATTCCCTCAAATAGTGGTTATACGCACTTAATTTCACAAAGGGGAACTCAATTGGGTTATATAGCGTATTTAGACTCAAAACCCCCAAACCTCCCCAATATTGCATAGTCAAGATTTAAGGCTTTTTTCAATGATGTTTTGGACATTAAATTGAACCCACACATAGTTGTACAAGACCCTAGGGATGTCATTCCATCCTTCAATTTCGTGATTTGAGTCCAAACCCTAGGTCTAACAACCTTAAGTCTCATAGCTACGAATTTCATGCAAAAAAAGAACAAGGTTCAAGGGAGAGAAGATAGAACACAATTAAAAACATAGAAGACCATAGAAATCTCCTACCTTGGAGTAGTTTGGAGAAACCCTAAAATCTGAAATTGAGAGAACGACGAAACCTTGGTAGGTCATGCGTAGATCGGGAGTCGTAGATCAACGTTACTTCACGAACTTTCTTGATTCGAGTCTCCGAAGGCCTTCAAAACCAAGCTTTTCTCTTGGTCTTCACTGGAGGTTGTAGGAGAGAGGGGAGAGAGAAGAGAGCTAATTAGATAGAGAGACATATGAGGGTTTGTGAGAAAAGTCGAATTATAGAAGCCTTATATAGCCCCATTGGCCAAATGACCAAATTGCCCTTAAAACGCATTTTTGAAGTTACAGCCGACCTTCGTCTGGACGAAGGTGAGGTGTCGTCCGGACGACACCACCAGAGATGAACCAAAAATTGCTTCGGGAGTCTTGGTCCGGACGACCAATGAGTTTCCTCCGGACGAAACTCATGGTCCGGACGAGGAAAGAGGATGGTCCGGACGAACATCACCTGGGACCAAACTTCAACCCCCTGCCAGCGTGGTCCGGACGATCCCAGGGTATGGTCCGGACGACCAACCCAGATTTTTCCAAAAACTTGCCAAAATGTTCCCGGCTCGTCTCAACGCATCTCTAAATGCTTTTCCAACGTCCCACGCACCAAAACAAACGTCTAAAGCTCTCCCACAGCCCTCCTCGCTCGTCCAATCAATACCAAAACGAATTAAATGATCAACGAAGGGCTAAATAATGGATATTCGGTTTACTAGACTTTAAAATAATAGTATCAAAATACGGGGTGCTACAGTTTCTATCTTGGTAGTAAACGCAAGATTGGGTGGCTTCATGGCAAAGTGACTACACCTGACTCAGATCCCATATATGAAGAATGGTACACTAATAAAAGTGTAATTTTGGGTTGGATATTTAATTCTATGGAGGAATGTGTCTATCATATGCTCATGTATCACGATACTATTCATGGTCTGTGGACTGCTTTGTCCAAAATGTATGCTCATGCTCACAACGACTTTCGCATCTTTGAGCTCTACTAGGACATTTCTCATGCCTCTCGGGCAACCTTGGATCTTACAGTTGCTGATTTTTTTGGGTATCTCCAGACTTGATGGGAGGAGCTGGCTTAGTATAATCCCCTTAGTGAGTTTCCTACCAATGGCATTGTCAAGTCTAAGCACCTTGATCGTCGTCACACTTATCAGTTTTTGATGGGCTTAAAGCCCAAGTTTGAAGCTCTCTGCACCCAGATCCCGAATACCACTCATATTCTTTCTCTTTGTGAGGCCTTTGCTACTTTAGATGATGATGAGCAGTGTCGTCAGATCCTATTACCCTCTCATATACCCAAGCCTTCTCCAGTTCTTGATTAGATGGCTTTTGATGCTCCTTCTGGCCCGTCTCCTGGAGGTTATCGTCCTCCTCCTGGTGGTCAATGTTCCTATGTTGGTGGTAACTGTCCCTTTTGCCAGCATTGCCGCACGCCGGCTCACATTATTGGTCGTTGTTTTAACCTTCATCTTGAGTTGAAACAACAGTATCAGAACCGTCGTACTGGTCGTGCAGAGGAGCTCATCATACTAGTGATATTGTTGAGATGGTTTCCACTCATAATCCATCAGATTTTGATTATATTCAGTCTCCAATTGCCCAATTACAATCACATATGGGCATCAATGCTTCTTCCTCGTCTTCAAGCCCAACAACTACCATTGCTACACGTAATCCAACCGCTCTTCATGGTAAGTCAGTCCATTCCATCTAGATTCTAGATTCTAGTGGTAATAATCATATGACTGATGAACTTTTGTTTTTTACGTCTCCTTTGATCAATATGTTTATATTATTGATGGATCGTCTATTCCCATTCATAGTCAGGGTAATGCTCGTCTGTCTCATGATATCACCATTTTCTCTATTTATTATGTACCTATTTTTGCCTATAATCTTATCTCTGTCAATCATCTTGCAAAAACTCTTAACTGTGTTGTTGTGTTCTTATCCACTTGCTATTATTTGCAGGACCTAACTTCGAAATGCGATGTTTGGAAGGGAGTATGAGTGTGACGATCTCTATTACTTTGGTGATCCTCCTTCTTCCAGGGTGTCCTCCAGTTTGCAAGCCTCTGTTTTGTATGTTTCGAATAATTCTATTTTCCCATAGTCTAATAAATATGTTTTTAGTCTTAAAACTTTAGATTTGTAGCATGATCGTCTAGAACATGCGAACTTTCAGTATTTTTGTTGGTTATTTCCTCCTTCGAATAAAGCTTGCAAGAATTTGATTTTAAATGTATGGTTTGTGAATAATCTAAACATACTCGCACCTCTTATATTCCTCACATGCATAGAGCACCTAGTGCCTTTAATCTCATTCATTCTGATATATGGGGCATTTCACCTGTCATAGTCTTGTCTCAGTACCATTATTATGTCACGTTTATTGATGATTACACTCGTTGCACATGAGTTTATCTTATAAAAAAATCTAAAGTTTTTACACACGTCAAAAATTTTCTACAAATGATTAAAACTCAATATCACATTGTTATGCATAATATAAGTTTGATAATGGTAATGAATATATCACTGATGTGTGAGAATATTATATTGTATATTCTATTTCCTATTAAGGGATTGCATATGTAACAACACACCCCATCCATGTACAATATTGTCTGCTTTGGCCGCCAAATCCCAGTGGACTTGTCAGGGGGTCTCCCATCCTTGGACTAATCCAGGATTAGCACGCTTAACTGGAAAGTTCCAATGGGCTTTGACGCCCGCACGACTTTAAAAAGCATTGTGCAAGGTAGATTCATGATCTGCACAATATTGTCCGCATTGGCCGCCAAGTCCCAATGGACTTCTCAGGGGGTCACCCATCCTTGGACTAATCCAGGACGAGCACGCTGAACTGGAAAGTTCCAATGGGCTTTGATGCCCGCACAGCTTTAAAAGGCCTTGTGCAAGGTAGGTTCATGATCTATTATTTATAGCACACACAACTTACATCCACCAAGCAATATGGGACTTGTCCACTGACCCAGATCTCCTCTCCGGGACTCCAGTTGACACCTTAGACTGGGGTGTCACAACATATCCCTCTAATTATGTTAGTCAACTTTTCCTTTTGTATAGCATTACCTTAATAGAGTTGTTTTTTTTTGTATAGCATTACCTTAAGAGAGTTGTTACAAACTCAATTCAATACAATTCATTTTTCCACAAAGTTTAATATGGTATCAGAGCATAGGGTTAAGTAGGGTTTTTTCAGTGTCTTAGTTATCTCTTTCTTTCAGCGCCTTACATCTCTGCATAGGGTTTTCTCATCTGTCGCCGCACCCCTCTGCAAGCAGCGCCTCTCTCTCTCTCTCTCTCAGCTCTCTCAGCTCTCTCAGCCACAGCTCTCAGTCATCCTTATCCTCTGCAGTACCTCCCTCTCTCTCAGCAATCGCCGAACAATTCCCTCAGCCGCAGAACCTTCCTCAGCGTCGAGCATCTCTCGTCGACTTCAGATGACCATAACCCCAGTGCTTACGCCACCTCTGACGGTCGTCTCTGTTGTCACTACCCATCTCTATTCTCGTTGACGATCTCAGCCATTACTGACGAGATTCGCTGAGGTCCGACAACCCCAATCTCTCGTCGACAAGCCTCATTCTATCTCTTCTCACTCTATTTCGAACCGCACTTGTTGTTCAACTTGTGTTGGCAAGTTCTCTTGCTCTGTATACCTTTCCCTGAGTTTCATCTACCACCGGCGATCTCTCTTGTTCAGATCTTTCTTGGTTTTAGACCATAGCCTCCACTGCTGGCAATCTACAGATACCATATACGCTCAGAGTCGCCGACGTCGTACCTCCTTCAACCTTTGACAACCTACGACAAATTCCCTGTGATATCAAACACTCAACTCACCCTCACCAACATTCGACAACCATGTTCCAGGACCCCAAACTCGCCCAGACCACCTTGTCGCCTCCCACTGTCACAGATCTCCCTCTCCCTATCAGACACAGACCAATCTCATCCGCCGCCGTCACCTCCATTACCGCCGCTCACCACCACCATTTTATTTGATGCTCAGTCACCACCGTTTGCCGTTCATAACAGCCATTGTCATCCTGTTTGGATTCACCTAGATTTGTCGTCCGACACCCTCAACTCGTCAAGACTTGCCTAGATCTGATCCATCTTACCAAGATCTGTCCAGTTTTGATCCGACACAGTCATTCCTCTGTTTCAGATCACTGTCATCTTCTCTCAAATCACCACCACCAAATCGGTCCAGATCAGAATCTGTCACCATTATCGTTGTTGTTTATCATATCCAGATCTGTTACTGTATTGTGGATTCATTGATTGTCGTCGCTTTCTCTCTCTCATAGCACTTAATTGGTCACATTAGCCGTTGTCATCACGGTTCACCAAATTCGCTAATCACTGTTGCTATTTTCAGATTACTAGTTCATGTCTCTGTCTTCTACAACAATGACCTCAGGATCCTCAGGTTTGCTTGGTTCTCTGTCAGGTATCCCTGTCAATATTTGGATTCTAGATTCCAGTGCTTCATTTCATATAAGGCCCCATCTATCTCTTCTGAAAAACTGTGTCCCGCCATCTTCCCCTGCGACTATACGTACAGCTAATGGTTCTTCCTTATCTGTTGTATCTATTAGATATATTACCATGACAGAGTCCTCAATGGTGTCACTCCTACATGTTCTTTATGTTCCTCAACTATCTATTAATCTTCTATCTATTAGTCAGTTGGATGCCTCATGGTTTGACATTCTTTTCTCTTCTTCTATTTTTCATGTGTAGGATCGGAAGTCAGGGGAGCAGATTGGGACAGGACGTAGGGTTGGTGATCTCTATGTGGTGGAGAGCCTATATATTGACCCTTTCTCTACTCCAGCAGCTTTATCCTCATTCCAGTTAGACAACTTTTCTAGCCCGTTCTTTCTTTGGCATGCTAGGTTAGGTCATCTGTCAACCGATTGCTTACGTTTCTTATCTCAGTCTGATGTTTTACGTAAAGTGTCTTGCACTGATATTTCTGAGTGTCAAGGATGTAAACTTGCAAAAATGATAGCTTTACCATTCAACAGAAGTAATTCCAGATCTACTTCTCCATTTTCTCTTGTTCACACTAACTTATGGGGACCATCTCCTGTTGCCACTAAAGGTGGTTCTGTTTATTATGTCTCATTTGTTGATGACTATTCTCGATTCATATGGATCTACCTCATGAAACATAAATCTGATTTCTATGAGATTTATTGGTTTTTTCAGTCCATGGTGACCACTCAATTTACTCCACAATTAAAGTTCTTCGGTCTGGTCTGAGTGGCAAATATATAAAAGGTGCATTTATTGGTTATCTGTCCTCTCTAGGTACCATACATTAGTCCTCTTGTAGTGGCACTCCCACTCAAAATGGTCGTGCTGAACGCAAACATTGTCATCTTCTTGAAACTGCTAGATCCCTTCTTCTCTCTGCATCTGTTCCTAGTTGTTTTTCTTTGGGGTGAAGCAGTGCTTACTACTGCATTTCTCATCAATTGTATGCTCACTCCACTTCTATCTGGAAAACCCCATTATGAGGTATTATTCTCTACTACCCCCAATTACTCGTTTCTTCAAGTATTTGGTTTTGCATGCTTTGTTTTCCTTCTAAAATAAGACCGTACTAAACTCAGTGCTCGATCTACTCTCTATGTCTTTCTAGGCTATAGCACCACCCAAAAGGGCTATCGTTATGATCTTTTGTCTCAACGTCTCTATGTCTCTCGACACATTGTCTTCTTTGATCGTCTTCCCTATTATCAACTTCCATACACCTCTCCCTCTGTCTCTAAACAGGAATCACTATCCATTCCTTTTCTAGATGAATTCACTTGTGATAAGTACATAGCTACTGTTCCTGTTGATCATATGACTACCTCATATACATCCTCTCCTACACCTCATATGCCTACGTCAGACACATACTCTCCTGTACCACTAGCTCCTCCCCTTCTGGTCTACTCACGTCGTCGATCATCAGCACCACTAGATCCTACCCCTGCCCCTACTCCCTCTGTGGACTCTGATAATGCTCCTCAGCGCTATCCACTTCGTGATAGGCATCTTGTGCAAAGGTTGGGTTTTTTCTAACACGTTTCTCAGTTTCTTATTATACTGCTTTATCTTTTATACATTCCTATTCTGAGCCTCATTCTTATAAGGAGGCATGTCTAGGCGCGAGGCACGCGCCTTATCGAAGCGAGGCACAATAAGGCAAACAAATAATTATAAATAGCATTCACTAATATTTCAAATTATAAATACCAAGACAATGAATAAAATATCAAATTCAATGAAAGCACAAATATTCAATGTTTAAAATAGAAATAAAACAACCAATTCCTACTTACACTTTCGACCATCATAAACTAATCATCATTAAAATCAATAGTAATCACTTTTTAAGGGGCATGTGCATTGAAAAATTTTCCCCAATAGGATTTATAGTGAAGGGATTAATTTTCTACATATCCCTATGCATCCCATTTTGATGTAAGACATCATACCCAACACATTTTAATTACCGGGGGTGTGGGGGCGGCCCTATGTTCCTAAACAGAGACATGCGAGCGAAAACCAAGAAAGGCTTTGGAAAAATAAGAGTTTTTCATTAAAATGAAAAAGGCACGCGTCTCGTGCGCCTTGCGCGCCCCGCGCACCCCGCGCCTCAGTCGCACCTCGGTGCCTCAACCGCGCCTCCTCGAGGGGGTGGCGCTTTGACCCTCTCGAGACCCCAAAGTCGTGCCCCACCACGCCTCACGCCTAGGCGTGCCTTTCACAACTATACCTCATCCCAACAAGGATAGTCTTCGGACTAAGGCCCATCGGACAGGATGCGGAACCCCGAAGCAACACATCATTTGTTAGGTGTCCACCGGACCATTGTCCCTCTGATCAATATGACACCGTTTAGCAAATATGAAAAGTTTGGAAGATTCCATATATTGCGGCGGAATATCCGGGACGGTTACCAAATTAATCACCGGATTGGGCGCGTTACGGGAAGCTATAAATACAACCAATGTAGAGTTGGGTAAGCTCTCGATTCTTCTAATTTTACAGAGCTGTTACGCTACTAAATTACTCTCTCAAAGCATATATCTAACTTAGGCATCAGAGGGACTTTCCGGCGATCGGTGTCGAGCAGTTCTAATATTCGTTTTTTGTTGCAGGAGCCATTGGGAGGTCAATTGTATTCAGATCCTTGGTAAGTAGGTTGGGTCAAGGATCTAGGAACCCAAAATTGCCAATTCTGCTGGGGAAGAATAGCACCTACCACCTTTCCGATCTACCACATTAAGAAATTCACGCTAATGGCTCCACCAACCGTTTCAGGACCAACTAGGCAGGAAAATCACACTCCAGAAGACCTTGTCCTATTCTCAATCGACGGAACTCCTATCGCGGTAACAAAGACCAACCGGGCTGCCAACGGTACGATGCCTATCAGGCCACTGAAGGATCAGGGCTCCCGGGCCTATATCCGGACCCTGGAAGACCGTTTCAACAAGAAAGATGAAATAATCATCGCCATCTAGGAGGACGTACTCTGTTTGAAAGAAGAGCTCCGAGCAAAGGAATCCCGAAGAGTGGGACAGTCAAGGGGAGACCGGGGAATGAGAAGGTCCCGCTCCCCTGACAGGAAGAGAGATCACAGGAGGCACCATTCGAAGGAGCGCAGGCTAGAAACTCACCCCGATCACTCCGGGCATGAGAGGAGAAGGAAGGGGAAGGTTTGGTTGACCCGGATCATGACAAAACTCCCTGGACTTCAACATTATTACGCCTTGGTGGAAGTTCCAAACCAGTGGAATGTTCCACTGCGAACTGGGAGCCAGATTGGGCAAGCAGTGGGACGACGGCCCATGAAAGCCAGCTCGATAGGCAGGAAAAAAAGCGCAAAGGGAAGGAAGACTACTGGACCACCAAATGGCAGGCTTCCGTATATTCCAGTTCCCATGCACAAGACAGGGTCGTCCAGTCCGGGGACCTCCGAGACAGACTGGATGCCAAACGCGGGAATGACCGAGCCACCATTAGCCGGGCGGATTTGGTCCACGCACAATTTATATCTTCGCCATTCATCCCGGCCATTGATAGTTACTGGCCGCTACGTAGTTTTGCCGCACCAAAATTCAAGAAATACGAGCCAGCCTCTGATGCATATGTGCACTTGGTGCACATCCGGCAAATGATCTCTTTGAACATCATAGAGGACGAGCTCCTCTGTAAGGTCTTCCCTTCCAGCTTGGGAGACCTCGGGCTCATTTGGTTCGATAAACTGTTGGAGCAATCCATCAGCTCGTTCCGGGAGCTCTCTCAAGCATTCTTGGCACGGTTTGTCACCAGCACCAAGCAAAAGAAAGAAGTGGATGCCCTGTTTGCGCTCCGGATGGGCAAGGGAGAATCGCTCTAGAAATATGCATCTCGGTACTGGGGAGGTCTATAATGAAATAGAGGGTTGTGCTCCGGGAACTGCGATCCTGTCGTTCAAAATGGGACTGGACCCCCGGAGCAGACTCTTTGAAGATCTGACGCTTAACAGCCTGGCAGATATGGACGATCTAATGTCGCAAATCGAGAAGCATTGCCGATTGGAAGAAGCCCAGTCTGAGCGGCTCAAGGCCGAGCCAAATGTTAGTTTGAAGCCCGTATCGGGAATGGGGGCACCCCGGTAGGTCAACAACATCAAAACTAAGGAGAAGAGGGTCCCCCGGCCTGAAGAATTTTATGCGAATGAAACAGTCTTCAAAATCCCAATCTACGAGCTTCTCTGGAAGATTGAAAAAGAAGACTTTTTCAGATTGCCCCCCAAGATCATGGGGCAACCCCAGGGCAAAAAATGCAGCAATGAGATGCTCCTATCATCGAGACAGGGGCTACCTCACGACCTGGTGCAAGGCCTTCAAGTCATTCCTGGAGGAACAAGTACAGGCAGGCAGACTCCGGGAATATATTGACAAGGAGAAGATGGTTGATGGACTCCCACCTCTGTCAACCCGGGAAGACGACGAAGCAACGGAGCGACGGATCAGCGAGGAAATTTGACAAGGTCAGTCCGGGAAAATGGTCATGAATATTGGTACAACTGCAAAGCGACCTAGGGCAGAGCCGACCAATAAATGGCAGATCACTTTACAGTAAGGGACTTGGAAATGGTCCAGCTCCCACACAGCGATGCCCTGGTCGTGAGCCTCCGATTCGGCAAGATTTTGGTTCAGAGGATCCTGATTGACCTGGGGAGCTCAGCAGACGTGATGTAATACCCGCTGTTCAAACAGCTTGGGCTCCCCCTAGATGACCTAGTTCCATCCGATGTGTCGTTAGTCATATTCAACTCTGCTCCGGTATGGCCACTTGAGAAGGTGAACCAGACTGTTACTGTAACGATTGAGAATTTATTAAATCGAAGTTAGAATTTCAATTCTATTCATTTGGTTTTGATTGATTTTTAATCTAAAAACATCTCTTTATTGTGGACATGGATGATCCTAGAATATCATAGAGGATTCAATTACGAATCTAATGCAACTTGAATCGTTCAGATCGGAATTCGGATGAAAAAGTTAGGCTCAAAACACTTCGAGAGCAGTTTTGGTGAAACTGTTGTAGGTAGCGTAACCGGTAGCCTGGATTATAGCGTAACGGTAGCGGGTCCTATTCTACAACCGTTAAGCAACTACTGCACGCTGTGTAACCGGTACCTCGAATTATAGCATAACCGGTTACGGTAGTCTAGACAGCGATTCTGCAGAATATTTTAGGGGCACTTTGGTCATTTCACTTCCATTTTAACTCAACCCTATATGCGTGTAAGGGCTGAAAAACATCCAGAACGCATTTTATTTCTTTCTCTCTCTACCTCCTAACACTCTTCTCCTCTCAAATCCTCTCCCTTCTCTCTTCAATCTAAGGATTTTGGCTAGGATTTTGGACAAAACTCAAGATTTAACCTTGTAGGCGGCTTTGTCCTCTCTCCATTGATGTACAAAGCGCGTCCACCTCTCAAGACACCCTCATCTAGGGTTCTGTAAGTATTGTGTTCCAATCAACCTCAAAGTAGAGTTTACTTACCCTTTGTACCTTCTAAGTTGGTATTCTCTCTTCCCTCTACATGTGTTAAGTAGGATGGGAAAAATTTGTCGTAGTCACCTTGCGGGTTAAATTAATCCCAAATTAGTTAAGGGTTTGTGTTCATATGGGTCTTAATAGACTCCCCTTGTCTTCAATTTCAAGATCTCCAAGATAATTTTGAAACCCCCCAATTTTTGGAAAACTCTATTTTCGGGTCATGATGGAAATTTGAAATTGAAGGGTCAAAGGTTGAAATTGATAGTTTTAAAATGGTCCTACAAACTCCTTGACACTTCAATTTGAGGAATTGGAAATCAATTTTGGAAAATTCATGTTTTGGTCATTAAGGGTGATTAGGAGGTATGAATGTCCTAATCCTTGAAAATAAATTAATATTTTAATTGACCATTAACATGAAGGATAAGTTGAGTTGACTACATTATCATACGGAAATTTCGTTCTCTGAGTGGATTCACACTCACTACATTGCGCAATGGGGGTCTACTAGAGCCCTTCCTAAGGTAGGATAATTCTGAGGAACTTACGGTTAGTAGCTGGCAGGCGACTAGCGCGGAACGAGCCTAAACTTAATAAATTCTTAATAAAGTTATTTGTGCCTCCCTTGATTTCGTCAAGGTTGAAATGAGATTTTAAAAGACGCACTTCTCCTTGATTTCATCAAGTTGAGTATTTCAAAAGAAAATAAATAAGTCTTTGAACTTAATTTTGGAAAGAAAGTTGGAAAATGTTTTGGAACTACGAAAATGGTCCTCATCGCATGCATACGTATTTTATTCTCGCGCTCGCATCTTTTGTTCCAACTTAGAAAATATTTGGATGTAGGTTTTTTCTACTAGGCTGTTGCCTAACCCTCTATTTTTAGGTACCGACTCGGCTGTTTAGTTTGGAGCTTATCCTTGTTTTATTTATTTCAGTCCTTTAAAATTAAATTCATATACTCGAGAATGTAATATTTTGTCGGACTTGTAAACTTGAACTCATATGTGCTAGTGTGTGTGATATTTTCCCTTCCCCCTCTTTATTTCTACACTTTGAAAGGGGTAGTTGTTTATCTTTACTTGTCATTGTTGTCATTATTTGTGTTTCAGAAAAAAATGGTTTAAAATTCTGGGACGTGACAGTTACGGCAGGTAGCAAGACGGTAAATACCGAGTTCACACTGGTTGATGTCTCGAGCCTGTACAATGCAATCTTGGGCTGGGATTGGCTTCACCGAATGGAAGCAATTGCATCTACATATCTCCAGGTGGTACGGTTTAATGGCCCTTACGGGCAAGAAGACATCTATGAAGACCATATAGCATCCAAGAAGTGCTACATTGCAGCAGTTAAGGGGAGATCAACCCCAGCCCAGGTGCACTGGGTTGAAACCCCCGCTGCTCCGGTACTGGAAGATCTCAGTACAGAGGCCTCAAAAAAAGTAGTCGAAGATTTGGTCTGTGTCCCGGTAGAAAAAGGTAGTGAGCGCTTCTTCTTCATTGGGTCGGCCATGCTGGAACTGGATCAAGAGGAAATGCTCCAGCTCTTGAGAGCCAATATTGAGATGTTCGCATAGACTCCCTACGAAATGCCGGGAGTCAGTCCGGACCTCATTTGTCACCGGCTCAATGTTGACCCAGCCTTCCGGCCTGTCGTACAAAAAGCACGTCGGTCGGCAGCAATTCACACAGAGGCAGTCATTGAAGAAGTTGACAGGCTACTGGAAGCCCGGGCAATCCGGAAAGTGCAATACCCCACATGATTGGCTAACACGGTGGTGGTCAAGAAAAAAACGGTAAGTTCCGGGTCTGTTGATTACATAAACTTGAATGATGCCTGCCCGAAAGATCCCTTCCCTCTTCCCCGGATTGACCAGCTAGTCAATGCCACCGTCGGTCATGACCGACTTAGTTTTATGGATGCTTACTGGGGGTACCATCAGATTGCTATTGGGGGTACCATCAGATTGCTATTGGGGGTACCATCAGATTGCTATTGGGGGTACCATCAGATTGCTATTGGGGGTACCATCAGATTGCTATGTACCCCCCCCCAACGCAGAGAAGATGGCTTTCATTTCACCTAGGGGCCTTTATTGTTACCAGGTCATGCCCTTTGAGTTATAGAATGTCGGGGCAACATACCAGAGAATGGCCACGTCCATATTCCAGACCCACATCAACCGGACCATGGAAGCATATATTAATGACGTGGTGGTAAAGAGCAAAGTAGCCTGGTACCACTTGGAAGACCTTCAACAAATCTTCAATGTGCTGAAAGAATATCAGCTCAAGCTTAACGTAGATAAATGTGCCTTCGGGGTAGGCTCTGGAAGATTTATGGGACATTTGGTGACCCGGAGAGGAATTGGGGCGGATCCCAACCAGATCACAGCAATCCGGAATATACATGATCCCTAGACTATCAAAGAAGTACATAAGTTGACTGGGATGGCAGCAACATTAAATCGGTTCATCAGCCGATCATCAAATAAGTGTCGGACCTTCTTTGATCTAATCAAAAAATCAAGGAGAAAGAATTTTCAATGGACCGAAAGGTCAGACCAAGCCTTGGACAAACTAAAATAATATTTGACCGAAGCATCATTGCTCTTCGCCCCACGGAAGCATAAGGAGCTATTCCTCTATCTTGCCATCTCACGGCACTCGGTCAGTTCGGTATTGGTACGTTAGGAAGGGCAGAACCATCTCCCAGTATACTATTCTAGCAAAACCCTACTTGATGCCGAGACCTGGTATATGCCCCTGACAAAACTAGCCTTGGCACTTATCTCGGCATCTCAGAAATTGGCCCATTACTTCCAAGCCCATACTATTACAGTCCTGACAGAGCATCCTCTAAAAGCTTTGCTCCGGAAGGCAGATTTATCGAACCGTATCTCAAAATGGACAGTGAAACTAGCCAACTTCAACATCCGGTATCAGCCCTGGACCGCTATCAAGGCTTATATGTTGGAAGAGTTTTCCTCCAGACCAGATGAGGATGATCCGGCAGAGCCCTGGGACAATCGCCTAGTCCCCGAAGCAATATCAGCTCCTGGGGCTGACTCCGGATAAAAATTACACGTTGGCGGATCATCAAACAATAGAAGCTCCGGAGCGGGCATTGTGATCATTTCTCCGGACAGAATAATCCACGAACATGTAATTTATTTAGAATTCACGGCCTCCAACAATGAAGCTAAGTATGAAGCCCTACTTGCTGGCTTACGGATGGCATTGAAGCTGGAAATTACGAATCTTACTACTTACAACGATTCTCAACTTGTGGTCAACCAGATGACTGGAGAGTATGAGGCCCGAGATGACAGAATGGGTCGGTCCATTCAGCAGGCCAAGGAAATGGTAGGGAATTTTTCAAAATTCACCCTCCTACAAGTAGGACGGGAGCACAATGTACATGCTGACGTACGGGGCGGATTAGTTTCAATCTATGACTCAGAACATCCCCGTACTGGGGGAAGAAAGAGAAATTCTTAATATCAATCTGGGCTCAAGTTGGATGGATCCAATTGTAACATTCCTTAAAGACGATGTCCTACCGACTGACAAGAGGCGAGCTCATCAGATTGAACACAAGGCAGTCCAGTATTAGCTCTCACCAGATTACAAACTTTATAAACGGTCCTTCTCCGGACCATACCTCTTCTGTGTTCATCCCAGTATCGTCCAGACCGTCTTGAATGAGATACACACCAAAAGTTGCGGATGCCATTCCGTAGGAAGATCTTTGGCCCACTGAGCTATCACCCAAGGATATTATTGACCAACAATGCATTCTGACGCAAGAGACTTGGTCCGGAAATACGATAGTTGCCAGAGATTTGCCCCGGTCATTCATCAGCTGGTTGTGGATCTGCAGTCACTGACCAGTCTGTGGCTCTTTGCTCAGTGGCACCTGGACATCGTTGGCAAACTTTCCACTGCTCCCGGAGGATTCAAATTTCTTATCATAGCTACGGACTACTTCACGAAGTGGGTGGAAGCTGAGACACTTGTGACCATTGACGAGTCGGATGTCAAATGTTTTGTATGGAGAAATATTGTGACCAGGTTTGGGGTAACGTATGCTTTTGTGTCGGACAACAGAGTACAGTTTGTCGGAAATTTATTCACAGACTTCTGCACAGAGTACGGAATTTGGTTTTTTAATTCTACCCCTTGCTACCCCCAGCGCAATAGTCAAGCTGAAGCATCTAACAAGATAGTGCAGTCTGGTATGAAGAAAAGACTGGTAGCAGCAAAAGGAAGGTGGGCCGAGCAGTTATATCACATTCTGTGGGCCTACCGGACCACACCCAAAAGGCCAACCGGCCAAACGCCTTTCTCCTTAACATTTGGCATGGAAGCAGTCATTCTCTTGGAGGCCAGATTGCCTACAATTCGGACTGAGTGTTTCAGCACGGAGCATAATGATCAGGCCATTGCAAAGGACCTCGATCTAGCAGAAGAAAGAAGGGATGGTGCCTGTATCAAACTTATGGCCTATCAACAGGGATTGGCACAATCATATAACATTACGGTCCGGGTGCGTACATTCAAACTGGATGATCTGGTTCTGCGAAGAGCAATGGGGACAAACAAGAAGCAAAAGCTTGGTCCTAAATGGGAAGGTCCCTACCGAGTCACTGAAATCATTAGTCCGGGTTCCTACCGGCTCGAAGAATTAACCGGATGAATAATTCTGAGGCCTTGGAATGTGAAGAATTTGAGGATGTACTACTATTGAAAGGGCTTGTTGCCCCGACCACTTGGCAACATTTTTCTTTGATCTTTTCTTTTTATTATATTAGAGAAATTGCCCTGTTAAGGCAATTGGCCAGGTCACATTATTGTTAGCTAAGGATTTACATGTAATACATACCAATTTTGCTTTATATTTTTCCAAAGTGTTATGGTCCGGAAGGACAGCAAGGGCCTTTGCCCCGACCAATTTGGCAGGATCTGTATGTTATGGTCCAGAAGGACAACACAGGCATTGCCCCGACCAAGTTGGCAGGTTTTACATACTATGGTCCGGAAGGACAGCATGGACATTGCTCCGGGGGATCATTAGCATGAAAAAATGACCCAAGATTTGGATTTGCCCGAAGCAATCCACTTCGCACATATCCAAATGGGGGAATACATATATTTGAAAGAAATAAGAGCTATGGCAAGAACATCAGATCCAATTCATTCAAAGTTCAAAGTCCATTCAACTTCAAAATTTATATTCATGTCCCATCCAAAATTTACAAAAATAGTTACAAAAACAGTCACAACCCGGGAGACCTCAACGGACAGTTCAGTAAAAGAAACAGTAAAATTCATAAAAAGGCAAAATTTGGCATTTACGGCGCACTGCACCGGATTGTAACAAAAAAATATGCCCCGGTCGGAGGATCAGCTGCCGGAGCAGCGCCTGATGACTGAGGGAGCAGAGTCCGGAGAAGGGAGTCAGTTGGCACGACCGCAACATCAAGACCTTGGAGGTATCCTTTCTGGATGGCCAGATCAACCTGTTTTTGATACTCCACCTCTGCCGCCTCAAAATCGGCTTCATAGCCTTCATCATCAGCCTCTTCCAGCTTAGTCTTGTGCTTCTCCGCGTCATCTGCATGTGCCTTCTTCTCAGCTTCCAAGGCCTTAACTGCCTCACTCCTAGCCCGGTTGGCCTCCTTCACCTTATCTTGAAGGACGGTCCTCTCTGCTAGCCTGGGCCGCATGTCTTCCTCCACTTTCTTACGGGGCCCCACCTCTGAAACAAGAGCAGCCTCCCGGAACACAAATTTCAACCAAGCTGCATAGGTCCGTTGGATCCCCTACAATCCCGAAGCAAAGGAGTTAGAAGAAATGATCCAAGGCAATGCCATGCTAATGAAAGAAATACCTGAAACATTGCCGTCAGCCCAGCAGAGAACAACTCATCCTCAGTCTTTAGAAGATTTTCTTTGTCCCTCGGCAGCATGATGGCGCGGGCAAATGCTGGGGCCACCCCCAGAGTAATGACCGAGTCATTGTTGGTCACTGTCCGGTCATTGAAAGTAAAGGTCGGGCGCTAGGGTGCATAGTTATTTGGGGCGCAAGGCGCACCGAGGCGCAAATGGCTTGTTGAGATCTAGGCACGAGGCGCGCGCCTTATCGAAGCGAGGCGCAACAAGGCGAGAAAAAATAATAATAATTGTTTACCTCAATATTTATAATTATAAATACGAAGACAATAAGTAAAATGACAAATTAAACAAAAGCACAAACGTTCAATGTCGAAATATAAATAAAACAACCACATTCCTACTTGTACTCCATCATAAACTAATCATCGTTATCATCAAAATCAACATTAATTAAATCTACATCTTCTTCTTCTTCACCAGCTGACTTATATCCCTCGGCATCCTCCTCTTCTTCTGTCTCCTCAATGCACATCTTCATCAACCAACTGAACTACATGTGACGTTGAACCTTTTGATGTTGCTTCTCTAGTAGTTTTATTACTTTCTCTTGCTCCTGAAGCTCTAGCAACATCACCCCATGTTAGTGTATCGTCCTCGAACACCGGTTCGTTATCCTCGCCAGATTCTTCATCCATCCTCCCACTCAACCACTCATTGCTTTCATCAATATTAGACAAAGATATGGGATCAATTGTAACGACCCAAAATTCCATATGCGTATTTATGTTTTCGACGCCAAAATTTGTTTATAAATTATGTACTGACGCTTGTGATCTTTTGGAAGGTCGCAGAATAGCCTTAGGACGTCGATTCGGTGCGATGAACGTTGGGAAAGTGTCGGAGGTCGCGTAAGGATGAGCTGAGGTCATTTCGACTCATATCTGAAGATTTTCTGGTCCGGTCGTCTGGACCACGGCCTATGCTCGTCCAGACGAGCTAGGCAGGAAGGTTGCAAAATGATCCAGGAGTGGTCGTCCGGACGACGGGGTTTCCCGTTCGGACGAAGGTGGTCGTCCGGACAACGGCGGGGCTTCGTCCAGACGACGGTCACTGTAAGTGTGATTTTTTGGTTTTTAATGAGGGGCATTGTTGTCTATAGCCTAGGGGTATATAAGGGTTTCTTATATCCGAATTATATGCAAACCCTTACTCATTTTGAGAACCCTAAAGCTCTCACTCTCTCTCTCTCTCCACCTCCATCTTCACCCTCTCCCTTCTCTCTACCATTTGAAGACTCTCCAAGCCTCCATTGGAGTTTTAGCTAGGAGAAAGGTTGTTCCCCGCGGCACGAGCTCTCCGGCAACCTAGGAATCGAAGTCATCCCCTAAAATTTTTGGGTAAGTCATTCTTGAAAGTGGTTTTCTTATGTTGATTCCTTGGAGACTTTGATTCTCCTTAACATTATCTTTCCATTGATGTGCATAATTTATGCCGGTGTCAAGACACCCTCACCTAGGGTTTCCGTCATTGTTGGAGCTTGAGGTAAATATGCTCCTATCTCGTGTTTATGTGGTTATGTTAGACCATCAATTTGATTTACAAAATTTAAATCAAAGGTTTTCATTAAAAACTATTTTTTTTGGAAATTATGAAATTTGACATGTTTAACAAATTGAAATTTGACTCATCCTTGCATTGGATTGGAGTAGTCATGGTGATTTTGAGGATATGTGATGGTCAATTTGTGTCTAGGACTTGCATTGGGAAATTTTGTAGTTTGACGGAAATTGGGGATTTTGTCCTAGGTGTTTAATTTAGTGGAATTGAGCGGTGATCTTGTGCCCGCTAGGTGTTTGATAGAATGCCCGAGGGGCTCGCATGTATAATTCATGGTTCCGTAGGGTTGTTAATCCTCGGTTAGGCCCTTGTGTGTGGCCTCAGATAGATTGGGAGATAATATTTCGGCCCTTGTATGTGTAGCCCTTGATTCTTGGATGGTGAGTTAGACTCACGGTTTGGTAAGATGGTTAGATCTTACCTAGGCCCTTGTATGTGGCCTTGAGCTTGTGAATGAGAAATTGGGTG
Organism: Monotropa hypopitys; assembly: GCA_002855965.1. Taxonomy (NCBI): domain Eukaryota; kingdom Viridiplantae; phylum Streptophyta; class Magnoliopsida; order Ericales; family Ericaceae; genus Monotropa; species Monotropa hypopitys. The sequence goes on along the minus strand of NMUG010000712.1, from coordinate 1,457 downwards.
ATCAATTAGGTGTCCTTGGTGACTAGGACCCTTGTGTGCACTTGTGCACCATAGGTGTTTGGTGAAATGCCGTGGTGAAGAGAATTGGGTAAGTTGTGTGAACTAGTCACACTAGACTAGGGAACTCGTTCTTAGGCTATCGACACTTGTGGTAGAAATGATTGTGTGAATTCGTCACCATCGATTTGGGAACTCGTCCCTCGTAGGCAAATTCATTGTCTTTGATGGAGAATTAGTCTCCTTTGATTCACACTTGAAAACCTACTCAACACACTTATTAAACAACCAACAAAAATCAACAATAAGTTAGAGGACTCGACGACTTAGTGACCAAACGATGTGGTCTTCGAATATTTGTAAATTGTGCATCCCTCGTGGCACCTCATACCTCGGTGCATTCCTCGTGACACCTCATACCTCGGTGCATTCCTCGTGGCACCTCGTGTGACAGTGCATCCCTCGTGGCACTTCGTGAGTCGGTGCATTCCTCGTGGCACCTCGTGTGTTAGTGCATTCCTCGTGGCACTCCGTGAGCAAGTCGACCCTTGAACTTGTCAAGGAGACTGTAAATCGATCCCGGGTTTAATGGTTTTCTAAATTGGTTTTCAAAATGATAGTCCATGATTGTTGTAGACCGGTCCTTCCTCGTGGGATGGTTGAGATTCATTTGACTCTTTCCAAATGATAGTCCACGTTTGGGGTAAGCCGATCCTTATTTAGTGAGGCGGCCGATACTCGTGCGACTTGATTTCAAAGTGATGTTAAGCCGGGAGTCGAACAAACTAATAAAGAAAGATAAATCAATTCACCAACGTGTACCTATATAGATATGTATATAGAGGATCGGAAGGGTTACGTGTTATCAAATGTGGTTTGGTGAATTGGGTGGAAATAGACTAAGTCGTGGAATTAGCTAGTCGTTGAAGTTTGGCTAAGTCGTGGAATTAGTCATTGGTTTTGGATACGACATGTGGCTTGTATGCAATAGTTGGTAGAAGTGCCACTAGAGATTAGTTGTGTTATTGGGAGTATCCTCCCTTGTTAATGCAGTAGTTGCTATGTCGTCGTGGTCGCGGTTGAGGTCCTTGGCCCTTACGGTCTATGTACTATTGCATGTTACCTAGTGGTGTGGTTAGGGGTACTTGGTAAAGAGAGGGTTTTGACTTGTTATGTGATGGTCTTGAGTAAGATCTCATAGTTGGGTTATCCTTTGGTATACTTGTGTTGGTGAAAGTCTTGGTTAGACTTATGCGTCTTGGCTTGGTTAGTGACTTGGTAGTGGTGTTTGAGATTGTGTGAGATGGCATGCTTAGGATTGCATCATAGGGATTCACACCACTTGCACATGTCATCATAATTGCATTTGCACGTGATAGGTGCATATTTGCTAGATCTTTATGACTCAACCTTCTTTTTATAGTTTTGTGCAGGTTTGCATTATTTGGTAGCTTGCAGCG
>NMUG010000711.1:0-20666 GCA_002855965.1 Monotropa hypopitys | reverse complement strand
GACAATTGTTGTGCCTGAAAGGGATGCAGCCAAACCTGTTATGGAAGATGATGTTGGTAAGGGAGGTAAGTCTGAAGACTCTGGTGCTAGTGTTGAGATTGAAAAGGCCCCTACCAGGGATCCGCCCAGTTCAGTAGGGGTAATTGATGGGGGAAGTGCTGATTTTCAGGCCACTGGAGGATCCAAAGAAGCTAGTGGATCTAGAGTGAAGAAAAGAAAAGGCAAGTGTGCCAAGGTGCTGACAGCAGCGGCTCCCCAAGAGAATGAGGTTTCCAGACCCATTGTTCCAAAAGATAAAGGTAAGTCAATTGTTGTTGTTCCTGAGCAGGACCCTATCCCTGGAAATGTAATGGAAAGACCTAATATGGAGGATAGTGGAAGTAAAATGCACAGGAAGAGAGAAAGAAGGAAAGTCAAGAAACTAGCTCTTTTAGAGCAAACGAAGATGGAGGGGGAGGCTGGCTCCCCATCGTGTTTATGTTAGTTGCAGCCTGGAATATCAGGGGTCTCAATAAGCTCCTGAAGCAAAGTGGGGTATTAAGCCTCATGAGGAGTAATCGGATTGATGTCATGGCTGTTTTGGAAAATAAAATTCAGAAGATAGGGAAAAGGGTATTATGCAGAAGGCTTTTAATTCATGGAGTTTTGTCTCCAATATTAGAAGCCATACTGGGGGAAGAATTTTGATATTATGGAATCCTTGTAAGGTGAAGCTCAATGTTGTGGAGGAGTCGTCCCAGTTTATGCACTGTGATATTCAGGGCAGAGTGTCTGGTAAGAGTTTCAAGGCTTCTTTCGTGTATGGGCTGCATTCTCTGGTGGCTAGAAGACCTCTTTGGGAAGCCCTGGAAAGATTTGGAGAAGACCTTAGGGACCCGTGGTTAGTGATGGGGGACTTCAACAATGTCTTTTTCGTTAATGAAAAGGAAAATGGTATCCCAGTCACAGCTTATGAAATAAGGGATCCCCAAAGGTGTGTGAGGACTACTGGTCTCATAGATGTTAGGTTCTGTGGTTCCTTCCTCACGTGGACAAATAACCGGACGTGGTCCAAGCTAGATAGGGCTATGGTGAATCAGGTGTGGGTAGACAAGGGCTAGGGATGCCATGCAAAGTTCCTCCCCTCTCGCACCTCTCTGATCATTCCCCCTGTATTGTTTCTCTCTTCCATTCCCAGAAGGAAGGTATGAAATCTTTCAGATTTTTTAATATGTGGACTAATCATGACAAATTTCAAGGCCTGGTTCAATCTGTATGGGGCAAGGAGATCTCAGGCAATGATATGTTCATTCTGTGTAGCAAGCTTAAGGCCCTAAAGATCCCCCTTAAAATTCTAAATATAATGGAATTCAGTCATATTTCCTCTAGAGCAGCCAAAGCTGCGTCCGATCTGATGGAAGCCCAGACTAAACTCCATAACAGGCCTACGGATGGCAACCTCCAAAGTCTGGTTAGTGGGCTGAGACTCAATGCTTTTAGACTAGTTGAAGCTGAAAAGAGCTTTTATTCCCAGCAAGCCAAGAGGAAGTACACCCTGCAAAGTGATAGATGAACGAAGATGTTTTATGCAATCATGAAGAGGAACAAGGCCAAAAATCAAGTTGCTGCCATCCAAGTAGTGGAAGATGTGTGGACAACTTCTGCTGATGAGGTTGGTCTTGCTTTCACTGATTTTTATAAAAAATCTGCTGGGATCAAAGGGGCATTGCTCCCCAATTGAGAGGAAGCACTCTGAGGATGGGCCTAGAGTGAGTGAAGGGCAGAACAATAGCCTTATTGCTGAGGTTTCGGTGGAGGATAATAAAAATGCTCTGTTCAGTATTGGTGATGAGAAAGCTCCTGGACCGGATGGATATAGTGCTTTATTTTTCAAAAGAGCTTGGGATATTATCAAAGATGATTTCACTAAAGCTATCTCTGATTTCACTAAAAATTAAATTCGCGCAAAAGAGATTTTAATAGAATTTTAAGAATAAGGTCGGATTCTTAGGTTTCACCCGTTCCAACCCATGACCGTCGTTCCATTTAGGAATTTTGTCAAACACACGTTATGCGATAATCAGATCGATGTGATTCCGAGGAATTCCAATCCACGTAATAGACGCTTCGTTTAAGCATTAGACGTGCCAACGTGGTTGTCTATGCCTAATCAAAGTTCTTAACGTCCACCCGTTCTTGGATATCGAAATCAACCATGGATCATGATTATACACATATAAAAATCAGAACTTTACATATGAACGACGATCATGGTTTGGATTCAGGGTTAATCCCCTTGAATCCAACCTTGGGTGAGTTAGTTAGCCATAGAAAAAGAAAGAACAAAAGAAATCAAAGATGGATTCATCATTATAAACTTCAAAACTGAAAATCCAAAGACAAAGTAGGAACTTAAGCCTTACAAAGATCAACGGTGAATCCTAGAAGCAAGAACAATTGTCACCTATTGATCTCCCTTCTTCTTCCTTGAATCCTCTTTTCATCCCTCTCTCTAGCCACCAAAATTAGGGTAAAACAAGGTTAAAAAGTCCCTAAGCACTTTTTTAACCGACCTTATATATCCTCTCTATTTTAAGAGATAATTACAATTTAAAATCTGCTGAACCCGCGCCGTTCGTCCGGACCAATTGACGTGCCCGTCCGGACGAAGATGATTAATGTTCAGGACGAAGAGTAGCCTCGTCCGGACCAAGATGCTGTGTTGCCTTTGGGTGGCTTCTGATCGTTCGTCCGGACCAAATATTCTGCCCGTCCGGACGAAGATACCTGATGCTCAGGACGAAGGGCAACCCCGTCCTGACCAATGTGCTGTGATGCTTTGGGGCAACTTCTGGCTGTTCGTCCGGAACATATGATTGTCCCGTCCGGACGAAGTTGAGGAAACTGCATCAATTTTGGTCTCTCTTGGTTCACGATGCTTGGCCTTGCTTCCTTCGTGCTTCCATTGCACAACCTTGGTGCTAAAGGTCTTAAAAACTTTCATTATTCCTCCTTTATCTCTTATTCTCCTGAAATACACTAAATCCATACAAAAACTATCAAATACCAAGATTCGGGACCAACAATACCTAAGTTATGGCGTATAAATAGGTGCTTTTATGCACCTATCACACCCCCAACTTGGATTTTGCTAGTCCCGAGCAAAACAGATAGAAAACTTATTAAACTGGAAATGAAATGCGACAATAATAACAATAAAAGAAGGGGATAGATTCTTTAAACCCTCGGGCAGCCCCGGTAGGACGAGTGAGGTCTCGTGAGGGTTTTTAGCAATGAACTACCCACAAAACCTAAGGAATAACTTGTGCATGATCCACCGCAGTGCAAATTACAACTCAAAGCAAAATAAAAAGGTATGGAACCTCGCAAATATAAGTAAGAACACAAACTTCATGATTGCTAGCAAGAAGAGAACCAGTTAGACTTCAAGTATCAACGTGTAATGTGCAAGGCATATACGTCGCAAGCAAGAAAAAAACTCAACAATCTATCCGGACTGAGCTTCGACTTCAATTCTCGCTTTGTTATTCACTCGCAATGCAAGACTCTTGAAACTTGGGTATCACTCAACTCTCTTGTGTGCGGGCGGAATATATGTATAAATGGAATTCAAAACACCCGGCACACACAAAAGAACGCTCTATGTATAGTGGATAGATCTCATGACCAGAAAATGTAGCAATTGAGAATGGTGTTCCGATTAGCATGCACAAGTGATTGTCGGACCTATAGGATCAACTAGGACTTTATTTCCGGTTATAACGTTAGGTAGGGATAATGTGTCGGATACATGTGGGACACATATATGGCTAAGGGCAATACTAGGATGTTTGAGAATGAGAGTATGAATACCATCGTAGGGCAACTATGTATGTGTAGCCCTCTCCTACCAATCTCCTTCTCATTTGCAATAGATTTTTTTTCAACTCCGCCATATATTTTTCTTTTACTCCTCCATCACATCCAGTCATGAAAAATATCGCTTCTTTTCTTGATCAATGAATTAGGTGTCCTCCCCAACTTAAGTTTCCCATAATTTTTCTTTTCTCTCTTTTTTTCACACACATCAATTAGCCATATATAATTTGTGTTATTTTAGAATAGCAGCAAAACTTGATGCGTACACAAGTGCGAATGATATATGATTTGTGCTATTTTAGAATAGCTCAAATGCACTTGTGTTTTCTCTTCCTCTTTTTTTTTTCTTTTTGATTTTTTTCTTGGGATAAAGAGGGGGGTACACCGTAATGGATACAGAATATAACCATCACATTATTTCTCCCAAAAAAACCCTTTAGATTATGGAGTAGCCATTCTCAAACATCATATGGATATGTGGCTATGTCAAAGAAAATGGTCAACGAATTCGGGGCTCAATGGGCTAACAAGGGATAATTGTTACAAAGAAACGAACCGGCTGAAATTTTCAAAGAATGCCTAATATCCTATCCTAAGGCCAACAACAACCGTGCATGCCAATATAAGATATACATGATGAATGTGAATTCTCAATGCTACACGACAAAAATAATGAGATCGCAACGAGTTATATGTGAATCGAGACAACTAGAGTTTGCGTGATACCGCTCCAAGGAAGGTAAGGCACTAGTCTCACATGAGCATAAGTCTCCACTTAATCATAGCCTTCTAGATAACTAAGGTGTAGACTCACAAACGACTTTAGCCTTTTCGTGAAGTGCAAATGTATAAACAACTAGATGCCCAACAACTCTCCACAAGCTAGCAAAAAGAATAAATATGTAACCTACGTATCTAAGCAAGGTTCAATAACTTTCTACTCATGCTTAAGAGTTAAACTCACAAAGATTCCCAAAATTCATGCACAAGTAATTCACAACCTAACCGAGTCCGTCACGTGGACAACGCGAGATGTACTTTTCTCTGTGCCTCAAAGGGGAAAAATGAAGGCAGTCGGCTATACTAGACCACCTGACTCTAGATTTAAAAAACAATTAGGATAAAAGAATGCCAAAAATAATAAAAGAAAATGCTCATAATGAAAGATAGAGCGAAGAGCTCGCCATACCCCCCAACTTGAACAATGCTCCGTCCTCGGAGTAGAAAAGCATAAAGGGAGAGGAATGGAGAACATACCTTCGGGATGGACTAAACCACCCAATGCCGTCATTACCTTATAGTTGCTGCTGACCATGCCCACGGGCTAGAAGCGAATGCACAAATAACCCTGCAGAACACAAAGGACAACTACAACTACAAAGAAAATGACCAGTTCATCAAAAATGCTTGCTAATGGAAGCCAAGCGTGCAGTGAGTACTCACGCGACTCATACGGGTAGTATTTTTCTCCCCATTAGTTTACTTCTTGAATATACTAGAGAAAAAACATGAACCAGAATTTCAGGGTAGAATGCTACTCAATAGGTGACCCCTCACTTTTTGAAGAAGTCCCAATCAAATTTCACACTCATCCTTACTTTTACCAAGTGATGTCCTCACTAATGTATCCAAAAGAATTAAAACCATGGGCGGCTATACCGGACCGTCAACCTAGAGGAACCACACAAAATATGGGGCAATGGAGTCGACCCTGTCCCTCATCATAAAAAAACCCTTGGGTTGCTTCCCAAGAAGCGCTAAGTTTAACGTCTTCAGCCAGACGCGGGCCCCCAGTGAAATCAATGAGGGTCCCGTGGGGGGAAGGTAGGGTAAAATGGTGGGTCATAGGGAGGTGGAGGAGGATGGCCCAACAACTGCCCAAAGAGGTTCTGATAATCATAGCCCCTCTTATGGGCTTACTCTCTTGCCGCATTGTGCTGCGCATATATAAAATCTTGGCGATGGTGGAGATCCGCGACGCCAACTTGGAGAGTTTGCATAATCTCCAGCAATGCATTGTATTCTCCAAATCCCATTTGCCACGGACCTAGCTGCGGTGCAGCAGTCTGCTGTTGCAAAGGAACTTCTTCGTACGCAGGCATTCGTTCTTGCGGGCCAGGCTCAAATTGGGGCTCATCAAAATGGGGTGGAACATCAGGATGAGGAGGGGGTGCTTCACCTCTTCCTGGTCTCTGCCTTGCAAAATTGGCCATAGATTTATTCCAATTGGCCCTAATGACCATCGTAACGGATTCATCTTTTTCCTCGTTAGGAGCAAACCTAAAAGGCCTCTCCGGTGTAGAAAGTCTCGATAGGACAATGTTCCCAATGAGATGCGCAAAAGGCAGTGGTGTAGCGGCCCTTGTGAGCCCCTGTGCAAAACGACGCATCTCTAAGAAGATAACCTTCGACACATTGATGGGTGCACCGACCAAAAAGCAGTAAAGGCAGCGTAAATGGTTAAACTTCCTCTCATCCTTTTCCCTATAATATACGTTAGTGAGCACCCAATCAATAAAATATAGCGTAGGGGGTAGTTGGGCTCTTCGCAAAAAGACTCCCATGGGTAGGTTAGGATTGAAAGTCAAAGCCATGTCTCGAGGAGACACTCCCTCCACCTCCGGAGGATATGCGGGAGTCCTCTCCTCGTATCTTATTTTGAGAACATCCGCAATGTCATGCGCCGAGAAGGAAAACTCCCTCAATCCCAAGGAAGCAAAGAGTAAATTTTGGGATTGACGCCTGTGAGTCAATGTTCGGTAAACTGTCCGCACCACACGAGGGTAGATGGGTTTAAAGTTGCCAAAAAGGCAACGTAACCCACGATCAGAAAGGTCGCGCACTTGGTTGCGCGTGGCGGGGAGTTCGGAAAAAAATGGAATATCAAACGTAGATGGCTTCGCATAGGGTCGCGAGGCCCATACATCATTGCATGCGTCACTTTCCTCAGACGGGTTGCTCCCATCCGGTGAAGGAGGGGAATCAACCGGTCGCTTCCGTTTGGGGGCCGCGGACGTGGTAGCCTCGTCAACTTTCCTCTTTCCCTTTCGAGCCATGGGTTTAAGTATGCACACACACAATAATGTACGATAAACAAGAGAAGAGAAGAAATTTTTACCCACAAAGTCGTTTTCCGGTGAGTTGACTGGAAAGTTGGCCGGAGTGGATGATCGGAGAAATGGTGCTTGATAGCCCTCAAAGCATCCCCTTCCACTTATTGCTCAAGATTCCTCCTTATTAGGGTTTGGCGATTTTGGGAGAAAAGGGTGTAGGAGAGGGTAATGGTGGAGGAGAAAGGTAGGAGGTGAAAGAGGGATGAGAGTTGGATGGGTTTGTAGGAAATTAGACTAGATTTTCCTTGATTTTGGAAGGAATGGAGGATTAGGGCAACACAAAATCGCAAATCGCCGCATAGGGAAGATGAGGGGAGAGAGTGAAAGGTTTTGCCCGAATTTCGCTGTGTTCTGCGCAAAATAAAAATTCCCCGTCCGGACAGGGATTAGTTTTGGTCCGGACGAACGGACAGAACGTGACCCCTTGGACTCCCTTGGCTTTGGTCCGGACGGATTGTCGCCCGGTCCGGACGGATATGTTCCCTCGTCCGGACGAACACTCTCAGTGTTCAGGACGAAGGGTCAGGAGCTTCCCCAGATGCTTGGTTCTGGCTTGGTCCGGACGGATTAGGGCCTGGTCCGGACGGAAATTGCCTGAATGTATGTTTTCAAATTTTTTTCACTTTTTGCTGAGCCTTGGGCTTCCAACCTGTTCCACTTAAACCTTTCCCACAACCAAGTAATCAAACATGCAAAAATATGTAACTAAATAAAATCAACTAACATCTATAGCAAACATCAAAATCAAAGAAAAACAACAAAAACAAACAAAACACTTGGGTTGCCTCCCAAGAAGCGCTAAGTTTAACGTCTTCAGCCAGACGAATGCCCTTGTAATGCCCCATCATGTTTCCGGCTCGATGTACATCGGATCATCCAATTCTTCCACAACATCCTCTTTGGTGAATGGTTCCAAATATGGTTTAAGACGTTGTCCATTTACCTTGTTTAGGTAGCCGGACGATTGGTCTTCTATTTCTACAGCACCATGAGGGAAAACTTTGGTAACTGTGAATGGGCCTTCCCAATGAGTGCGAAGTTTTCCTGGAAAAAGATGGAGCCTTGAATTATACAGGAGAACTTGCTGTCCAGGATGAAAGGTCTTTCTCAAAATGTATTTGTCATGTAATGCCTTAACTTTTGCCTTGTAAATCTTAGAATTTTCATAGACGTCATTCCTCATCTCCTCCAATTCATTCAAATCAAGTTTCCGATTGAAACCGCGGCTGGTAAATTGAAATTGAGATTCTTCAGAGCCAATATGCCCGGTGTTCCATCTCTACCGGTAAATGACAGGCCTTTCCATACACTAGCCGATAAGGTGATACGCCCAGCACTATTTTGTAAGCGGTGCGATAAGCCCATAGTGCATCAGTAAGACGGTCAGACCAATCCTTTCGGTTAGGATTGACCGTCTTTTTTAGGATATGCTTCACTTCCCTATTGGCTAATTCAGCTTGGCCATTAGTTTGGGGATGGTAGTGAGTCGACACTTTGTGAGTAATTCCATATTTGGCCATGAGAACGCCAAACGGTCTATTACAGAAATGAGTGCCCTGGTCACTAATAATGGCCCGAGGCATCCCGAACCTAGAGAGGATGCGCTCCTTCATGAACTTGAGCACCACCGCATGATCATTACTTCTCATGGGAATAGCCTCGACCCACTTCGAAACGTAATCCACCGCCAACAAAATATATATATAACCGGAAGATGGTGGAAAAGGACCCATGAAGTCTATACCCCAGCAATCAAAGATCTCAATCACAAGAATGGGGTTTAGGGCATCATGTTACGGCGAGTTACACCCCCAACTTCTGGCACCTTTCACACCTTTTACAATATTCAAATGAATCTTTGAAGAGGGTAGGCTAGTAGAAACCACTTTGAAGGATTTTTGCCCAAGTTTTCTTGGCAGAGAAGTGGCCTCCACAAGCACCCTCATGACAAAGGGAGAGGATGTTGGACATCTCGTCCTCAGGTACGCATCGTCTCATTATCTGGTTAGGACAGTATTTGAATAGATAAGGATCATCATAAAAGATATTCCTAACTTCCCTAAAAATTTTTTGCTTATCCTGAGTACTCCACTGAGGGGGTAGTTGTCCAGTGACCAGATAATTGACGATATCAGCAAACCAAGGACAAATGGTCGCAGCATACAACTGCTCATCTGGGAATGCATCAGTAATGGGAGTGATGTCTGACGAATCATGAAATGTAAGTCTCGATAGATGGTCAGCCACCACATTCTCTACTCCTTTCTTATCTTTGATCGTGATATTGAACTCTTGGAGTAACATAATCCACCTAATGAGTCGGGGCTTAGCATCTTGCTTGGAGAGCAAGTACTTCAAAGCCGCATGATCAGTATATATGACTATAGGTGACCCAATCAAGTATGATCGAAATTTTTCTAAGGCAAAGACGCCTGCTAGCAATTCCTTCTCTGTAGTCGTATAATTCATTTGAGCCTCATTGAGGATTTTGCTAGCATAACAAATGACACAAGGATTCTTGTCACTTCTTTGCCCTAGAACCGCTCCAATAGCGAAATCACTCGCGTCACACATTAGCTCAAATGGAAGCTTCCAATCAGGGGACCTCATTATTGGTGGGGAAGTAAGCAACCCTTTTAGGGTCGAGAATGATTCTTCACAAGAGGTACTCCACTCAAAGGGCACATCCTTGGCCAATAGGTTACATAAAGGGCAAGATATGGCACTGAAACCCTTTATGAACCTTCGATAGAACCCAGCATGATCGAGGAAAGATCTCACATTCTTCACATTGGTAGGAGTCGGCAGGTTAGAAATTACCCCTATCTTGGCTTGATCGACTTCAATTCCCTTTTCAGACACAATGTGTCCCAGCACAATTCCTGAAGTTACTATAAAATGGCACTTCTCCCAATTCAGCACAAACCTCCTTTCCTCACATCCCACTAAGACTTGATTGAGATGGCTTAAACAATCATCGAATATATTTCCAAAGACTGAGAAGTCGTCCATGAAAACTTCGACCACCTTTTTTATCATATCACTAAAGATGCCCAACATGCATCTCTGAAACGTACCTGGAGCATTACAAAGTCCAAATGGCATCCGCCGGTAGGCGTATGTGCCAAAAGGGCAAGTAAATGTCGTCTTCTCTTGATCCTCCAGGGCTATCTCAATCTGGTTATACCCTGAATACCCATCAAGGAAGCAGTAATAGGCATGTCCTGCCACCCTCTCAAGCATCTGATCAATGAAGGGTAGGGGAAAATGGTCCTTTCCGGTGCAGGTATTGAGTTTTCTGTAGTCTATGCAGACTCTCCACCCGGTAACAACTCGAGTAGGTATCAACTCATTCTTTTCATTTGCAACTACCGTAACCCCAGATTTCTTAGGAACCACTTACACAGGACTCACCCATTTGCTATCCGTAATGGGATAGATGATGCCAACATCCAATAATTTCAGAACCTCTTTTCTAACAACATCTTTTATGTTTGGGTTCAGACGGCGCTGTGGCTGCCGTGAAGGTTTGGCACCATCCTCAAGGTATATCCTATGAGTGCACAATGTTGGGTCTATTCCTTGGATATCTGCGATAGTCCACCCCAATGTACCTTTATAATTCCTCAACACTTCCATAAGTCTTTTCTCTTGAATTGGATCAAGTGTAGAGGAGATCACAACATGATAAGTCTCATTACCACCTAAGAACACATACTTCAGAGAGGTAGGTAATTGTTTTAATTCAAATTTGGGCGCCCTCTTCTGAGATGGTTCACTAGGTTTTTCAATCACTCCCAATTCTTCAAAGGTATCCCTCCATCCTATTCTTTCAACCACATCCACTTCCTCCAGGTATGCTAACAACTCCAACTCTTCAGGTGAAGGAACATGTTCCTCCACACCAGCGTTCACCAAGCACGATTCCAAGGGGTCTCTTGTAAAATTATTTCCACAATATGCCAAAGTCTCAACCATGTTGATCTCATGAACGTCCTCGTCATCACATGGTTGCTTGCACACATTGAAAACATTCAATTCCACTGTCATGTTTCCAAAAGTGAGATGCATAACCCCATTCCTGCAATTAATTTGAGCATTAGCAGTTGCAAGGAAGTGGCGTCCAAGTATGACAGGGATCTGTGTGGAAACGTTCGCAACAGGCTGAGTGTCCAAAACCACAAAATCCACGGGGAAATAGAATTTTTTAATCTGAACTATGACATCCATAACCATTCCCCGCGGCACCTTAACACTTCGATCAGCAAGCTGAAGAGTTATGCTAGTGGGCTGTAACTCTCCAAGCCCAAGCTGCTCATATACAGAGTAGGGTAAAAGGTTGACACTTGCTCCAAGGTCGAGCAAGGCCTTTCCAATTTTTGACGACCCAATTGTAATGGCAATGATGGGGCAGCCCAGATCTTTGTATTTAGGCGAGGTTTCAGCTTTCAGAAGAGAGCTCACATTTTCGGCAAGGAAAGCCTTTTTATGAACATTTAAGCGCCTTTTTACCGTCCTAAGGTCCTTCAAGTATTTGGCATAAGATGGTATTTGTCTTATGGCGTCAAACAAGGGAATGTTTATCTTAACTTGCTTGAATAGCTCATAAATTTCAGCATTATCGTTCATCTTAGCCAAACCTTTCAACCTTTGGGGAAAAGGTGCCGGAACAAATTTAATCTCATTATGCTCATTGTCAAGGCCCACTTGTTCCTTTTCTTTTTCTTCATGAGACTCATCTTCTTTTTCTTTATTTTGGATTGGTTCGATTTCTTTGGAGGGATTGCTTTATCAACAGTCTTCCCACTCCGTAAAGTGGTGATCGACTTCACTTGCTCATAATTTTTATCCTCTCCTGAACCCTCTACACAATGTTGCCCCTTGGGATTGGCTTGGGGTTGAGCCGGAAATTTACCTTTCTCTTGTTGAAGGACACCAAGAGTGGTATTTATCTTTGTTATTTGTTGGTTCATTGATTGGCGGATTGCATGAATTGCCTAACCTCATCCTCAAACGTTCTCACGTGGGGTGGTTGATAAACAGGAGCTTGTTGTGAGGAATTTTGGTTAAAGTTTTGGGTAGATGACCCTTGGTACCCCTGATTATTTTTATAAGAATGAGATTGGGAGGGTCCAGCTTGATTGTCATTTCTCCACCTAAAATTTTGGTGGTTTCTCCAGCTCGGGTTATACCCTTCCTTTTGCATGTTTTCGAAGGAGTGCTTATTGTTTTGCTGATTCACGTAGTGAACCGCCTGTTCATTGAACATCTCCTTCACAGTGGGTATTAGCGGGCATTGCCTGGTGGAATGGCCATCAGTGTCACAAATGGCACATGCTTCTTCCCTCTGATGGACAACAGACACTTCAGATTTCTTTCCTATCTCAAGGCTCTCTACCTCCCGGGACAATTGGGCGAGTCTGGCCTGGACATCATCGGAGGCTTGCAATGTAAACTTTCCTCCAGATGGAGGATTTGAAGAGTCAGCACTCCTAGTCCTATCATTGGGATTGGTGTTATCCCAGGTCTGTGAGATCTCATCTAGATGGTCTAAATAGTCCATTGCCTCTGATGGGTGTTTATCAGTGAAATCATCTTGACAACTCATTTCTATGAATTGACGTGTTCTTGGAGAACTCCCTTCGTGAAAGAAGCTAATGAGTTGTCCATCTGTGAAACCATGGTGAGGGACTGCATTAAGGAGGTCTTTGAATCTCTCCCAACTAAGGAAGAAGGCCTCATTAGATTTTTCAGAGAAATTCTGGATTTGCTTCTTAAGCGCAATGGTCTTGTGCATGGGGAAGAACCTATTGTAAAAAGCTTTAGTTAGCTCTCCCCAAGAATTTATAGACCTTAGCCGCAATCCATTATACCATGTGGTTGCCCTATCCTTTAGGGAGAAGGAAAATAGCTTCATAAAAGCATGGTCCTCCCTTTGGCCTCTCTCCAACATGGTTCACACAATCTCCTCAAATTGTTTAATGTGGAGGTATGGACTCTCCTGATCAAGTCCATGAAAGTGGGGGAGACAAGGAAGCATTGAAGGTCGGACTACGAAGTTTTGTGCTTGCATGGGTAAAAGACAGCACGGGGGAGCACATACCCATTGAGGGCTCCATAATTCTTTGAGTGTCATACCCTGCTGATCATTGCCCCCATGTGCCCCATTATTTCCATAATGCTCAAAATTATTGTAATTCTGATTAGCAGCATATATGTTGTTGAAGTTCATGTTATTGAAATTCATGGGGTCATTAGGGTTGAAATTGATGTTGGGATTCTGATTCTGGTAATCGATCGGATTTCCATGGGGATTATTATTCGAATTATTGGGCATGGGATTGTTGTTCTCTTCCATTGGCGGGGGATCCATTGATTGACTAGAGTGCGAGTCACAGACTCACAGGTAGTATCACCAAGAATAGTCACTCTAACTAAACGATTTGCAGGATCACGAGCCCACATACACAGCAGAGAACAATGAATACAAACAAATAAAACTAAGAACTCGTGAAAATTTAACTACGCTGCCAGTCCCCGGCAACGGCGCCAAAAATGCTTGTCCGATTTATGTGTATTCCCAAGCGTAGGAAATAAATCAGTCCCGCATAATAAACTCGGTAAGTCCGAGGTCGAATCCATAGGGACTGGCGATTGGTTAAATAATTTTGAGTTTTAGAACAATGAATTAAAACCTAAATTACTGCAAAGATTTGATTTTTGAGAATTAAAAATTAACTTCGCGCAAAAGAGATTTTAATAGAATTTTAAGAATAAGACCGGATTCTTAGGTTTCACCTGTTCCAACCCATGACCGTCGTTCCATTTAGGAATTTTTTCAAACACACGTTATGCGATAATCAGATCGATGTGATTCCGAGGAATTCCAATCCACGTAATAGATGCTTCGTTCTAAGCATTAGACGTGCCAACATGGTTGTCTACGCCTAATCAAAGTTCTTAACGTCCACCCGTTCTTGGATATCGAAATCAACCATGGATCATGATTATACACATATAAAAATCAGAACTTTACATATGAACGACGATCATGGTTTGGATTCAAGGTTAATCCCCTTGAATCCAACCTTGGGTGAGTTAGTTAGCCATAGAAAAAGAAATAACAAAAGAAATCAAAGATGGATTCATCATTCTAAACTTCAAATCTAAAAATCCAAAGACAAAGTAGGAACTTAAGCCTTACAAAGATCAATGGTGAATCCTAGAAGCAAGAACAATTGTCACCTATTGATCTCCCTTCTTCTTCCTTGAATCCTCTTTCCATCCCTCTCTCTAGCCACCAAAATTAGGGTAAAACAAGGTTCAAAAGTCCCTAAGCACGTTTTTAACCGACCTTATATATCCCCTCTATCTTAAGAGGTAATTACAATTTAAAATCTGCTGAACCCGCGCCGTTCGTCCGGACCAATTGACGTGCCTGTCCGGACGAAGATGATTAATGTTCAGGACGAAGAGTAGCCCCGTACGGACCAAGATGCTGTGTTGCCTTTGGGTGGCTTCTGACCATTCGTCCGGACCAAATATTCTGCCCGTCCGGACGAAGATACCTGATGCTCAGGACGAAGGGCAACCCCGTCCGGACCAATGTGCTGTGATGCTTTGGGACAGCTTCTGGCTGTTCGTCCGAAACATATAATTGTCCCATCCGGACAAAGTTGAGGAAAATGCAGCAATTTTGGTCTCTCTTGGTTCACGATGCTTGGGCTTGCTTCCTTCGTGCTTCCATGTCACAACCTTGGTGCTAAAGGTCTTAAAAACTTGCATTATTCCTCCTTTATCTCTTATTCTCCTGAAACACACTAAATCCATACAAAAACTATCAAATACCAAGATTCGGGACCAACAATACCTAAGTTATGGCGTATAAATAGGTGCTTTTATGCACCTATCAGCGGCGCAGCCTCGCCTAGGCGCGCCTCTCGCATAGGCGCTCGCTTAGGCGCGTTTTTTCAATCACTTAGCCAAGGGCTCCGAACACCGCAGTCCAAGCCAACTCAGCCAAGAGCTCGCAAACAAACTCCAGAATCGCACACATATTACAAAATCCACATGAAATCTGATACAACCTGTCACCAATGTATATATACATGTTTAATAAAGTCTGTGAAAATCAAAAGACAAAATAATCTAAATTACTATTCAATCAAATCAAACTAAAACAACACAAAATTAATATTGTACATCAAAGGCTATTGAATTAAATCAACAAAAAGAACACACAATTAGTATTGAATCGAATTTACCTTGTATCTGTTTTTGCATTAGACATAGTGATAGAAACAGAGACAGAATCCTCCTCAGTTACGCAACCTCTTCACCTTTACTTGCAAATGGGTTTCCGTCTTCGAGTGCCACCTTATTTCCATCCCTAATCAGAACCTGCTACGAGAAATTCTGGTTTATATAAGCTGCTTCAACGCTCAACGAATATGCCGAGTTTATGTCATCCTTAGATTTAGGCAACGGCTCTTGGGATGTCTTGTGAACTGAAAGTAAATCAAGCTGGGAACCATCTCGTTTATCGAAGAACTTGTTGCCAACACGCTGAATTACAATATCCCATGAATACACGGACATGGGAGCACACATGAGGGTCGTTAGAATCGAATATGTGGCAAACACAATTGCTTTATCCTCATTGGCGAGTCGACGAATGATTGGATCATCGGTAGTGGTGACTTTGAAGAAGTTCTGATTCTTGAATCGCTCGAGCGGTCAAGAATTCTTTGGTGCGACGCGGTCATAGGATCGATCGTAGAACTCGAGGGTGCCGTACATGATTAAATCTTCTGGCTCGGGGACTGAGAAGGAGAGCTTTGAAAAGGTTGAGAACGGGATCTGATTGAGCATGTTCCATTCGGACTGGATGTCGACGGAGGACTTGAAAGCAGCGGCCTCCCGCCGCTGGTGGTTTCCGCCAGAGCAGTGGTTCATGTGGTAGTGGCGATCGCGACGTTATCTTTCTCGGCCTCATGTTTTTTGGACTCTACCTTTTCATCGCGGCGTTGGGGGAGCTGATTGCGTCTGTGATTGTGCTGGAACCTCCACTAGGGGCCAAACCTGGGTCGTGGTGGCGGCTTTCCGTCAAAGGTCTCGATGATGGATGCACCTTTGTGTGTCTCAATGTAGGTATCGATGCCCGTCCCTCTTTCTGTTACTCGTGAACTGGTACAAAGATGAATATATGAGAGGAAGAAAGAGATGCGTGCAGAATGGTTGGGGAGGGAAGGTGAAGGAGAGGAATGTATGGTCGGGGATGGAGGAATCGAGGGAAGGGCGGTGGGATTCTCGTATCGGATGAGAGGAATCATAGAGATGGGCGGTGGGTTTTGAAAGGATGGAGGAATCGAGGGAAGCATGGATTATAGTGTACTGGCGTATAAGCGACTTTGTGTCATTATAATGTGACGTGTAAACGCTAGATTTGTGTTTTGTACAGGACACATGTATGAGTATGTTTTGGGTGTGTATGACTGGGACATGATTGGGACATGACTGGGACATGATTGGGACATAATGTATATGATTGGGACATAAGTTAGGCGGGAAAGTTTTATGGTTCAAAAAAAGTCCTAATTTGTAGTATAGACGTGTGATGTTGTTTATTTTCCAAGGCAAGACTTATGTATTTTAATACACTATGTAATAATCCTCAGACTTAATGTTTATTAAGTTTAAAGAAAACTAATGCCTTAGGTAATTGTGTGAATTGCCTAACGTCTGACCTGATGACCTTAGAGGATGTGTCAGAGTCGTGATAGTTTTAGTAGTATCAGAGCCCATGTTGTATAAACCTCGGGCTAAGTAAAGATATAAGTTAGGAATAAAGAAATCACCCTAATAAAGGTGTATGTGAACCAATTAAGTGTTGAATGTTTTTGGAAACTTTGAGATTTGTATTGAATGTCATATGAAGTGCGGCCGACCACCGATACTTCGATGAACATTCAAAGCAGATACTCTTGGATAAGATAAAATGCAAAATTTAATTTTTATAAATAAAAATTAAATGGATTATTTTGTATTTTCAAAATAAAAGTCTCAGAGCAATAAGAAGTCTTAAGATAAGATAAGAATTATGGTTATAGATCGTCTTATTAGTTTTCATTTTGTAAATGTAGAATATGAATGAATGTGAAGGAAGAAATGAAGAACATCCTGAAGTTCCACCTTTACCATCACCTGTGGATCGGATGGAGCGTATGGAGAAAATCTTAGTGAGTGTTGTTAATATCATAGGAAGGAATAACCAACCTTTGGATGATTAGGTTGATGTTTGAAATTTTCAGCGTATGAAACCTCCTACTTTTGAAGGAGGTATTGATCCGAGTAAAGCAGAGGCATGAGTGATGAGCATAGAAAAGATATTTTCTATTTTACCCTGCTCAGAGTCTCAGAAGGTGGTCTTGGCTACCTATATGTTCGAGGGTGATGCTCATCGCTGGTGGCTTTCTAGGAGAGATACGGAGCCATGCATTGAGTTGCGCTGGTTTCTCGAAGTATTCTATAAGAAGTATTTTCCCAAGTCTATCCGGAATATTAAGTGTTTGGAATTTATTGCTCTTTAGCAAGGAAATTCTACAATGTTTGATTATGACCGGAAATTTACAGAGCTAAGCTGTTTTTCTATGCATTTGCCAAGTTCAAGAAATGTGAATTTTGGCTTTCTAGCATATCGTTTCTTGGAAGCAATCTCTAACTGGCCACAACCAACCTCTATTACAGAGATTCGAAGTTTTCTTGGTTTAGCTAGTTACTATCGGAAGTTTGTGAAAGACTGGGTATTCAGGAGTCGGGTACCGGTTCCCGACATGTTAGGGTACCGGTTCCCGACATGTTAGGGTACCGGTCCCTTATGAGGAAATCTGAGAAAAACTTTTACTAAATCCGAGAATTGTGGTTCGACCCATAGGAAAACTATCTAGGTTTGATCAAAACGTTAGGAAAGTTAATTAAAGTAAGTTATTTTAATTGTTTGCAAGTATTTATAAGATTGCAACTTGATTTTCAGGATCTTCTATTGTGTCCGAACAAAGTGAGTGATATGCACTTAAATACACGGATTTCAGTATGTTTCCAAACCATCCCTGTTTTCCGTGGTATTTTCATTAAAGTATTTTAATGTTTCCATGGTACGTTTTATTTACGAATCTATTATGGCCATTAGCATGAAACGGAAAGAGACAGTCCTATGCTTGCGGAAGATCTGGCATAGACCATTTCTAGGGGGTTATAATTGACTAGTGCATGTGACCCTGTCAGCTAGTGGGTTACAATTGCCTAGCGAACTGTCTATAAACAGAGAAAATGGGATTAAGCGTCAGACGTCTAGCTAATCCAACATGGGACCCACAGTCAGATATGAAAGAATGACACGACATAACAAGTCATGAAATAAAAGACATGAAAGATATGACCTATTATGACACACAAGAAAAGAACGATTTCGTAAATGATTTTAAAGAGAATATTTACAAGAGAATTCAATGTCCATACTGAACACTTTGCAAGTATGATTACTGCATGTTTACGACACGACAACCAGCTAAGTTATGTTATTTCAGACTTAGTTATGTACTGGTTGTATTCAGAAATGTTATGTTTCAGTATGACATTTGGTTTATGCAAGTAATATGTATTATTATAGAATTATGAAACCAGATATATACTGTGGAGACCGAATTATGTAGGAGGTTTCCCGATTTGTGGTTATCCGAACGCTGGCTGTCGGTACTGACCCGGGGGCTCGCGTGGTCCCTGCACACAACAAATGGGATCCTCCTGCTTGGCTCCTGCGACAAAGAGGTTAGTGCCCGCCGGTCGGTTGTGACCAACGGGGCCTCCGATGCTTAAGTTAGTTTCTTTTCGGGAAGGAAAGACCAAAGCAAGTGCAGTGAGGCCGGAGGGTAACTGTCGGAGAGCAGATCCTGTGAACAGTACCCTCTGGGGGTATTTATAGGGGTATGCTGGCTTGGGGCTCAAGGATGGCGCATGGGCCGCGTGCCATGGGCTCCCCAATGGGCCGGAACGGCTATCGGACCGGGTCGGCTGTACGGATGAGGGCCCGTTAGCGGGCACCCAAGAAACCCAGTGTTTAAGTGCCGCCAGGGGTCAGGCCTCCGGTAAAGGACCGGTCGGGCCGGGAGCAGGTCCCTTGCCACAAGGGTGATTACGGTGCTCGACCGACCGGCATGGTATCCGGAGGTTGGCGATCAGTAACACAGGATATTCGCTATCCTATGTGGGGTGGGGTAGTTTTGCTCGACTTCTTCCTACCAGAGGCCCATTGTACCGATGCTTGGGAGAGCCGAAGGTCCCATAGGGCCCATGGGGGCATTCGGCGCTTCGTTACCGAGCTCCGTTCCCTGGGGCATAGGTCCGGCCACCACAATAGCCCCTCAATCTTTTTCCAATTTTTTGAGGAAAGATTGAATCTGGTACGCCGGACGATCTGCTTCAGGGGATGGTCCCGACTCAGCTCATCCTGATGTCAGCTGACATTTGTCAGTGCAATAATTGTACGCGGCCGTCAGCGGCCGCCACGTGTCATGCTCCGATTCGCCAGTCAAATAGATGCCTCAGTACTTGTGAAATAAAAAATTAATGACTGACATCTGTGTCTTGTACCTGGGGTGGCCTATAAATAGGTTTGCAGAGTGGATCTTCGGAACTTACTTTGCTAACAAGGACCCTTCGGAGAGCTCCAAATCCTTCGGCGACTGCACTCTTCGGATCATCATGGAGCAGGTGATTGATTTGATTTCCAAGTTTGATTCTGATTCGGACTCCTTGTTTCAACCGACCCCGGGGGAGCTGACTCCCGAGGCTAGCTCCGGAATACCCCCTCCGGCTGCGATTAACACTCCCGGGTTCTTCCTCAAGATAGCCCCTAGCTGGTGGCCGTACCAATATCGTCCGGCATTTTTCGGACGAAAGCGAACCCACTTACGCTGTGCTGGGGGGACGATCGAATAGGACCTTAAGGGGACCGGTAAGGGCGATCGGTGGTGATAGCTCTTGCCCCTATCTCGATTATTTTCACGGTGGTTTAGCTAAGTTCGAAGAGTTCACCCGTCGTTACAACATTCCGGATTCGGTGAATTGCGTAGAAGTTGGAGGGGAGGTTTCATATTCAGAAGACTATGTGACGGTCCCATTAATGGCCATAACCGAAGGTCAGCTGAGGTTCCCATTTAGCCCATTTCTTCGGGGGTTCCTGTCTGAGTTTCACCTCACGCCAAATCAACTCTCACTGAACTGCTACCAGACCATAGGCTGCATCCTGGCATTATGTGAGAGGCACGGTTTGGAATTTTTCATACCGGATCTGATGGGTTTGTTCTTACTTTCCCGGAACAGAGCCTCCGGCAGATATTTCTTCACTCCCAGAAAACCTTATGGCGACGTTTTTGTGAGGCTGCCGGATTCAGAGAAATATGGGAATCTCAATCTGCATGTATTCGGTGAGTACAATTTTGCTCCGGGAGAAGAGCATCGATACTTTGTGCCGACCTCAGAAGGTAGTCCAGGTAAGCGCTCGGTATACTAGCTTCAGATCTCTTACTTTGACTTGCTTAACTCTTGCCTTTCCTGTGCAGACATTGCGACAATATCCAAATATTGGAGGTCTACGGCGTCGGTTGCCCGGATAGCGGCTTTGCTGAGGTGTACCGA
>NMUG010000710.1:0-20676 GCA_002855965.1 Monotropa hypopitys | reverse complement strand
GGCCAACAAAAAGAAAAAAAATACAATGAGCATGTTATACAAAACTTTACAGAAAAACAGTACATGAACGTGATATGAATACGTGATAGATGAGGAGAGTCACCACCCCTTTTGGACAGTTGTTGTGTACGTGATAGATGAGGAGAGTCACCACCCCTTGGACAAATGCATATTTACGTGATAGATAGGGGAGAGTCACAACCCCTTAGTTGCTTGTTCTTTGGTTGTACTTTAGCTGTACTATACCTGTACTTTGCCTGTATACTATGAGTTCTCTTTATATTAGCAAAGTGCATATATTGACTGTTGTAGCTGACACTCCTGGATATCTTTTGCTGTTTTGTTTTGCAATCTATATGCAGGTCAGGAGGAGTAGCTGGTTCACTTTTGCTAGCCATTGCCAGGTTGCCTTGCCGAGCCGTTTTTAGAGGTTGCTCCATGTTGGAGATTCTTACTTTCAGTTTCAGTAGATGGTTTGAGAGATTCTGTTCTACTTTGTTAGTGAGTTGTGAGACTTGTGTTGTTGGTTGGTGGAGGTTTCTTTTACAGACTACTGGTTGGAGTTTTTATATTCATATTTCCGCTGCGTTGGTTTTACTTTGCAGTTAGACTTGTGAGTTTGTAGTGATTTTTATCACTTGAATTTTCAGTTGTGGTACTTCGTAGTCATTATCCGTTGCCAGTTTTTAATATTTTAATATATTCTGGAATGGGTCGTGACAAAAAACCTCATTAGTACCTCCGACACTCATTATCTCTCTTCGGTAGGGGCTCAAAAACACAGAGACTGCCTGGGCATCCATCCTAGGGGTAGGATGGTTACAGCCCCATGCCAACCTGGTACAGGGAAGAGGTCAAAGGGACAAGTCACTGGAAACACGGTGGTGCAACCAGTACACAACAACAGGATTGGCAAGAAAATCCATCGTACCTGATGGATTTGCGAAGAAAAGGAGGATCGAAAATGCAAGGGATTTAGTCGATCGGAGGTTTTCCAGAACAGTGACAAGAAGCGCAGTAGCAAGTTGAGAGCTCTAATGTTATCGAAACCTTTTCCCCTTATATGAATGATATTTAAAGGGGAGAAAGGGACAAAATGGGGGGAAAGCCAAATTTTGAATGTCAACAGGGCTACGTAACCGCCCAGTGCCAGCCAATCCTGGGATGACATGTGTCCGGGCATTAAAATAGAATTAATGGTGGCACCACTAAATGATGGCCGGCGAATGCCAAACGTTGCATCGACCTTAGTGTCGACTAATGACGTGATGACAAGTGGAAGCATTTTCCTATCCAATGGTTACCTTCTCGAGACCTAGACCGATGTGTGCCAAACATCGCGATCAGTCGACATACCGACCAACCACGTGATGACACATGAACTATTATTTATTATATCAGCAACTTTGTTGGGATCAGTGTCGACGTGTGCCATACACATCATGACAACTGCAACTCTGACCAACCGTATGACGACAAGTGGTGATCCATTTATTATTACTGTCAGAGCTCTATTGGGAGATGAGTCGGTGCCTTACGGATTGGGCATGACCAATCAGGGTCTGATACATAGGCCTCAGCTATATCAGTATCACCTCTCTTCGGCCAATCTCAGTCAACCCCGCCTCGGCATATGCCGACGCAAGGTTGAGGGGATATTGTAAGGGCTGAAACCATCACAGCATCTAATGGGCTGACTTCAGGCGCCATGTCAGCACAAACAGCAGAAGGGAGTGTGGCACAGAGCGAGAACTATCAGGCATCCGACCGAAGGTCGAGTTCTACAGTGCTCCCTTTGGTCACAAGAGCCCGAGGCTCCGGTAGCTACCCTCTTCGGCAACAGAGCATGGGACTTCAGCACGACTTTGGAAAGCTTCCACGTCGGCATAACATGCATGACCTCAAATACAGAGAGCACCTTTTTGGGTTAAACAAACAACACTTTCAGAGTATGATGGCCGACATGCCAGATGGCACACTGCTCGATGTTGTTGGGCGTCGCCCATCCACTCACATGCAAGTCGCCTTTGTTAGGCGCACTGCTCCATATTGTCAGGGCAAGGATCACGCGCACCGAGGTGCGTACGGACCACACACCGATACACTATATATCAGCTATGGGTCAATGGAGAGGTACACATAACTTCTGGTGCCAAAACTCTATCCATTTACTTTCTCTCTCTAGAATATCATATGACTTTAGCATCGGAGGGTCTAACGGTGGCATTGTCGGTAACCTAATATGTTCTTCTTTTGCATCTAGGTTTGGAGTTCATCCATTGACGGTCAATTTCTCACCCAAGGAAGGCAAAACCTCATTTCCCTATTATAAAAATACTAGTATAATATAATGTTAAAAATAGTATTGATTAAAAATGAAAGTATAAATATATTGGTTCATTTTATTTAAATAAATATTATTATTTAAAATTTGTTAATCGGTGTTGGGTATCCCTTTCTCGACCAAATTAATTTTGTTAGTCGGCGTTGGGTATCCCTTCCCCGACCAAAATAATTTAGTCGGCATTGGGTATCCCTACCCCGACCAAATTAATTTGTTAGTCGGTGTTGGGTATCTCTTCTCCGACAAAAATAATTAAGTCGGCGTTGGGTATCTCTTCCCCGACCAAAAGAATTTAGTCAGCATTGAGCATTCCTTTCCCGATCAAATTAATTAGTTAGTCGGCATTGGGTATCTCTTCCCCGACCAAAAGAATTTAGTCGACGAATGATATATATTTGGGAACTAATTTATATTGCTCGGTAAATGGTGTTTCTTCGCCGACCAAAAAATATTTGGTCGGCAATTTTGGTTGACAATTGTATTTTTTCTTAAAAAACATCTGCGTACGATGGTATTTTTTAAAATCACGACTATATGATAGTGGAAAATGTCTATAGATACATAAAATCATGTGTTTTAAAATTTATCTAATGTTAAATGTATGATAGATTCATTGAATCTACAGATAAAAAAATACCTTTAAATTTTATATATGTAAATATAAATTTGATGTACATGATTTGATGTACATTGTCAATTACTACATAATAGGAAAAAACACCTATAAATTTCAGTCTCTTTAACACGTATGTGTGTACTGATGTGTGTATTGGTGTGTGTGTACATGATTGCTAATGTGTATGTGCTGATATGTTTGTGTATGTGCTGATATGTTTGTGTATGTGTGTGCGAGAGAGCGATAATTGTCTTGAAAAAATAAAATATTACCTAAAAATAAAATAGATTTGGCCTACTGTTGGAGTGTACCTAAAAATAAACTGGATACCTAAAAATAATATTTTCAAAAACAATTATCCTAATGTGTGTGTGTGTTTAGCCTGCTATTTACTTTATGTCCAATTTAGTGATGATTTATGTGTATGTTATGGAAAAGCAAAATATTACTCATGAAGCAATTTCTGTGCTCCCCCTTCAGCAGCTCAACACACCCTGCAAAACAAATATCTTGACACTGGTGCGGTGCTGGCCGAAGATCCTCTGATGCTTATGTTAATACTTTGCCCTCGTATGCAAGAAAGAAACTCAAGAAAAAATGAGAGTTAGAGAGATGTTCATACCATTCCTAGTGCTATTATGGGGTTATATATCTATCATTCGAATTTGGTAGACTCCCGTAATTATCGCCACATATT
This sequence comes from Monotropa hypopitys, assembly GCA_002855965.1. Taxonomy (NCBI): domain Eukaryota; kingdom Viridiplantae; phylum Streptophyta; class Magnoliopsida; order Ericales; family Ericaceae; genus Monotropa; species Monotropa hypopitys. The sequence continues at coordinate 17,019 of NMUG010000710.1, read as the reverse complement.
CTTATTGCTCTCGCATTGTCACAACCTATCCCAGAATATAATAAAAAAATATAAACTGGCAATGATTCCGTGACTAACAACACATCAAAACCAAACCCAAGTAGAACAAATAAACCTATGTCATCGAACCAACAATAATAATATCGCAACATAAGTAATAAAAATTGAAATCCCAAAGTAAAACTCCAAATCTAAACAGTAGTGTCAAGAAAACTACCACAAGTATAAATAACACGAGTCAAAAGTTCAACCAACTCTCACTACCACGACAGTACATAGCAGCCCCAACAATTACATAAATACCAAACCATAGATAGACAAAAGAGAACTCCCAAAAGGAGCACTAACTGCTACTCTTTCTAGCAAGATAATCCTCTTGGCATGGGCTTGCAGGTGAACCGTCTAATCTCCCTGACCTGGATATAAATTGTAAAACAAATAAACAAAAGATATCCAGGAATGTCAGATACAACAATCATATATGCACTTTGTTATATAAAGAAAACACATAGTGTACAAGTAAGGTACAAGTAAAGAACAAGTAACCAAGGGGTTGTGTATCTCCCCAAACTATTACGTAATCATGCCATGGTTCAAGGGGTGGTGTCTCTCCCCAACTATCATGTAATCATGCAATTGTCCATATATTCATGTCTTTCGTACCCATAGTACTTCTCTCTTTAAGGTTGTTTGTGTATCAATTTTCTTCTCAACATCATTCATATCTAGCAAGGGCGCCACACTTGCTAAGGGCGAACAAATCAAGCCCTGACCCCTATATCTCGGCCTAACAGCTATCACCAGCATGCCCAGGGTCAATCATAAACTTACCCCTATATCTCGGCCTAACAACTCGTTAGAGTATGCCCAGGGTAATTCATGACTTACTCTCTTCTTAATACCCCCATATCTCGGCATAACAACTCAGTTGAGTATGCCCAGGGTAGTATCATTTCTTTTTCTTAACAAGTTTACCAATCATTATTCCATGTTCTTCTCGCTTAAGTAATATCAAACAAAAGATATTTGAATCTTAACATGTGATTACAACATACTCTTCATGCCCATGCATAACAGTAACATATTTCTCTCTTATCCATGCTTGCACGTAAGTAAAGGAAATAGATAACTTCATGCAATCACCACATATGAAACATATGAATATACACAACAACTCCACATAATAACTTTCAAACAACTAAACAAAGCACATATATAGAAGGACATCTACACTCACCAAAAGTTGATCTCACGCTAGCACTCCTACTAAGCCGCCTTCGATGATTCCGGTTTGTCTCCAACACTAGGAACAAGTTTGGAGAAGAAGTTTTCCTCCAAAGGTGACCAAATCCACTTCAAAAATGCTAATCCTCAAGCCTCTCCTTTCTTTCTTCCTTAATCCCTCTCTCAACTCTCTCTCTTAGTGTATAAGTGCACAAGTGATAGGGGAATAACCCCCCCTCAACCCTAATGACAAATTTTAAAACCTAATGACCTATTTGCCCTCACCTATAATGGCTAATAACCCTTGCATGCCATCCCTCCTATAATTATATATGTTTTGAATGTTTTATATATAGTTTAATTATAAAAATACCATTAAGCTCTCAAAAATCTTATTAACTACTTCACACATTTTCTTTTTCTTTTTCTGATCTCTTTAAAAAATTTTAATAACTCAATTCAATTTATTTTAAATTGGTTCGGGTGTGACACACATGCTCCCTGGATAATAGAAAACCTTATATTCCTATCCCCATTATCACAGGAGGCTATCTCTTATCTCTGGTAAGTCGATCGTCCAATTTAAACACGCGCCTGAGCAGGAAAAAACCCTTGGCGATCCCTTACATGCCCTGACCAAAGTCATATCAGCTCAGCTGTGATCAGAGATGGCCTTGCGTCGTGGTGATGAGTATCCCTGCTGCCAAACTCTTGCTGATGCTAAGCTAAGAGCTCATTACCCTTTATTAGTGCTCCTCTGCTTTTGGCATAATAGGTGAAGCCATATTAGGGTAAAAGCAAGTTGGGCACCCTGCCGTCGTTTTGAAACATTCAAGGAAATTAAATGCATAAGACAGATAATCGCACATTAGCCATGTGACAATATGTGGCCATTCATCGGTAAATCATTCGAACGACGAGGATTAAACGACGTTTTGCCTCTCTAAGATGGGGATGCATTCAAATTCATTTCGTTTCGGTCAAGAAGCAAACATTGCAGCATTCTCCAGAGCATCGACTTGAAAGTCCCATCTTCCTTCTTAGGTATGCCCCTTCTCTATTTTCTCTGACTCTGAACTTGATACTCATGGGATTATGTCTGGCTCTCGAGAACCTAGGACCATAGACCACGCCATGTCGACAAGCGAAAACACAAAAGAGGAAGTGCCTCTCATAGGCGGTGGCACTAAGGTTTTATCACTAAGGGGTCCTAATCCTGGAGAAGTGCCGGCAGGAACTTCTAGGAAATCGTACGCCCATCCCTACCTTAGACCGAAATTTAGTTGCTCTGCTATTGCATATCCTTCCATTTTAATTTCTGATGACTTAACTATCACAAGCCGACGGTTCCAAATTCTGGACACCATCCACCTGAGAATCCCTGATTCCGACGAAAGGGCTTGCGACTGCTCTCCTGACGAAATTTCCATTTACCAAGATGCACTGGAGGCCGGCTTACGCCTCCCCTTCCCAAAAATTGTTAGACAGGTTCTTTCAAAATTTTGGCCTAGCCCCACCCCAATTGGCCCCTAACGGATACAGGCTTCTTATCAGCTTTGCTATTTTGTGGCTAGCTCCGTCCAATGGTCAAAACCCCTTGAATGTGACCACGTTCTGCAACATGTTCGTGATCAATGAAGTCCCTTATACCGAAGCCTGGTGGTATTTTAGTCGAAGGCCAAACTCCTCAGTGATGGTTGGTAAACTGCCCTCTTCAGTTAAAGAGTGAAATGATAAATTTTTCTTTATTAGTAGTTCTGGATGGGAGTTTCAGAACTGGGAGGATGATCCCACTCCCTGTGTTCAGAGGAAATGGAGCATTCCCTCATCTCAGTGTGAGCATTATCTCGTTTACTTGGGTCATTTGATGCTTTTCTTCCAGCCCCGTTTATCTCTGACATTTTCTTTCCTTGCTTATCTAGCTCAGCTGAGGACATCAGTATGATCAGAGGAGGAATACGAGATTAAATGTGCTAAAGAATATGACATTCACGAACCAGACTAGCTCATTACTCCAGAAAGCCTCTCGACTTATCTCCTAGGTCTAGAAGTTGGAAGTGAGTCCATAGCTTTAGAGAGAGGTACTTTTTACATCCTTCCCTGAATTTGTTGACAGCTAATTTCTCATCATGTTCTCGATAATGCAAAAGTAATATACGAAGAAATGGCTCCCAAAATGAGCAAGGAAGCATTGATGAAGGTAAAAGCGGAAAGGGGAAGCTTGGCCCCCGGTCAAGTTGTCAAAAAGAAAAGGAAGAATGTGGAGGGAGCCCCTGGTACGACCTCGACCTCCATGTCTATTCCCATTGCTGCTCTCCTGAGCGCTGCCCCCTTACCCCTCCCACTACTGGGGAAATATGAGTAAAGAGGATGAGAACTGAGCTGAGTCGACCTTCTGAGATCGATCTCAAAAAATAGAGGTTGATACCCTCGAAAGAGGTCAGTAGGGACAAGGGGAAAGGTGTACAGATGGGGGATGATGGGCCCATGGTTTTATTTGACGATGACCATGTTTTGGTGAAATCCAAGTGCATGGCGTCCCGAGCTGATCTCAAGTACTTGGCTGACTGTTCTCCAACAGCCACTTTCGCAGAATTTTTGGTGGAGATGAGCAAGGTAGGGTTTGCCCTTGTTCTAACTCTCTTCTATCCTGCAATTTTTAGTAAGACCCTTTTCTTGGTTTCAGGTCTTCGTGAAAGGCTTGCACATAGCCCAAGAAGTCACTAAATCTTCCCACCAGCAATAAAGGCTAATTAAGAGGAACCAGGAGCTTTAATAGGATATCCGACAAGTTCATTCAGAAAGAGATGCCACGATGTTGAGCAATAAGAAAAAAGAGTTAGAACTCCAAGCGTTGAAGGAAGAAAAAGCTGCCCTTGAGGAAAAGCTCAAAGCTGAGGAAGCCTTCACTGCATGCCTGTCAAGCGACCTAGACAAAGCCATGGCCGAAAAAGTAACTATGGATGATATGAACGAGAGATCCTCCTCTGCCCTAGATAAAGTTGAAGAACATCTGGCACGGTTGTGAGAGATTTATAATAGAGAGTAGCAAGAGCATGCCGAGGAGGTAACTTCCAGTTAATTTGAAGGCTTTGAAGAGATGCGGCACCAGTGCGTCAGCAGATATACCGATGTTGACTTTAGCACCCAACTCTTTGAAGTGACTATGGACGAGTCAACGATTGCGGATGGAGGGAACAACGACACAGGAGTTGAGGTTACTTCCGGTGCCCCAAATGCTTCTCTTGAGGACCCCTCAGGTCCTAATGCTGCCGAGGGATCTATTGAAGACTCTCTCATTTTTTCTCATATCGTGATACTAGAAGAAGCTGACCTCCCCGCTGAGGGCTAGCATCATTTCTTTCTAGTGAAAACATCTATATTGTCATAGTCATTAACTTCCTTTTTATATTTTGCTAATTATGCGTGCTTCTGTATGGGGTTACATCAAAGTGGTTTTAGTCTTTTCACTATGTGATAGAACACATCTTTTATGCATTTCTGCTGGGGTCAAGTCGCATTTCAGCACTTTTCGTTATGCCATGGCATAATATGGAGCTTGTGCCTTAGCACTAAGCTGAGATGTGCCATAGAACTTCGGGTTATGTCATGGAATAATGTTGAGCTTATGCTCTAGAACTAAGCTGATCTGTACTTTAGCACTCGGAATTATGCTATGACATAATGCTGAGCTTGTGCCCTAGAACTAAGCTGAGTTGTTCCTTAGCACTCAGAGTTTTGCCATGGTATAATGCTGAGCTCGTGCCTTAGTACTAGGTTGTGCCTTAGCACTCGAAGTTATGCCATGGAATAATGCTGAGCTTGTGTTCTAGCACTAAGCTGAGCTGTGCCTTAGCACTTAGAGTTATGACATGGCATAATGCTGAGCTTGTGCCTTAGCACTCGGAGTTATGCCATGGCATAATGTTGAGCTTGTGTTCTAGCACTAAGCTGAGTTGTGCCTTAGCACTTAAAGTTATGACATGGCATAATGCTGAGCTTGTTGCCTAGCACTAAGCTGAGCTGTGCCATAGCACTTAGGGTTTATGCCATGGCGTAATGTTGAGCTTGTGACTTAGCACTAAGCTGAGATGTGCCTTAGCACTTAGAGTTATGCCATGGCATAATGCTGAGCTTGTGCCCTAGCACTAAGCCGAGCTGTGCCATAGTACTTAAGGTTTATGCCATGGCATAATACTAAGCTTGTGACTTAGCACTAAGTTGAGATGTGCCTTATCACTTAGAGTTATGCCATGTCATAATGTTGAGCTTGTGCCCTAGTACTAAACTGAGTTGTGCCATAGCACTTAAGATTTATTCCATGGCATAATGCTGAGCTTGTGACTTAGCACTAAGCTGAGATGTGCCTTAGCACTCAGAGTTATGCCATGACATAATGCTGAGCTTGTGCCCTAGCACTAAGCTGAGCTGTGCCCTAGCACTTAGGGTTTATGCCATGGCATAATACTGAGCTTGTGACTTAGCACTAAGTTGAGTTGTGCCTTAGCACTTAGAGTTATGCCATGGTATAATGTTAAGCTTGTGCCCTAGTACTAAGCCAAGCTGTACCTTAGCACTTTTGTAAAACAATACACTCATGGATTTGATAGATGGAAAGTATAAGGAACTTATATTCGCCTTGAATTTTATATGAATGTGGCGAATTATCCAATCATTAATATATCAAAAATTAGCTTTACCTGTAGTACCTTTTCCAAATGCTCTGCATTCCAAGAGTTTGACAACTCTTCCCCTCCAAGAGTATATAAGCCCCCCTTCTTGGAATGTCTGAGTATTTTGTATGGCCCTTTCCAATTGGACTAGAGCTGTTTTACTTTCCTCCCCGTGGGGCCATTTTTTCTCATCACTAGGTCTTCCTGCTTAGAACATTCTGGGTTGAACTTTTGGGTCACGATACCTCGCCATTCTTTGTTGATTAATGGCCAATCTCGCCGCCATTTCATTCCTCCTTTCCTCCACCAAATTCAACTATGCCCCGATACATTCTTCATTTTTAGTAGTGCCCATCGAGGCGGTCCCCTAGTTACCAATGTCGTAAGGATGCCACTGAGTTGTCCTATCTCGACAATACTTGTGGTTTCTAGGATAAATCCTCCACCTGAGGGCTGTGTCTTAAGTATCTCTCCTTTTTTTATACGAATTCTTGTAATGTCTTTCTTCTTTTGCCCAATATTTTATAATTAAAGGACAAAAATTGGTCCTCAGACTCTGTGGGATTTTTGCTGCCGACCAAACATATTGCGTGTTTCTAGCAACACCTCACTTCAGCCTTTTTCCTGTTCCTTGTTGTATTTTTGATTTTTCTAGCCAAATTCATCTGGGTCTGGCTGTGCCTTTTATTTAATTGGCTTATTCGCTTCTTGTCTTTAAGTTAATTCTACTTTAGAACAGATCGGACAGACCCTATTCGATTGTCCTAGCATTTCCCTGTTCGGTCTTAGCATTCTTTTGCCTTAGGGCAATTCTGAGTAGTTCACTTTCGAAAGTTTCAGGAATTATGTTAACAACATAAGATGAGCGGGTTGCAAATTAATGTGAACTAAAGCAAACAAACTAGGATCCTACCTTTCCTTAATGCAATAGGAAAGCCCATAGAAGTTTGTGCCATATTAATTGAAGTTGCGGCAAATAAGCATTGCAAAAATCGTGACTCATTTATTCATAAAAACCGTCATCACCACAGGTGATTTATTACAAAACTATATAAACCTGGACTCCTAATTGCAGTACCTTGTCAGGTGCTCAGTCTTCCGAGGATGCTGAGCTCTTAGATCAGCTCCCTTTCAGCTCCAAGTTTTCCTTCTGTGACCCTCCTCCGACTCTCACCACTGGTCTTTTCGACCATCAGAGCCTCATTATGATGCCAGACAGAATAATTGTAGCATTCTCGCACGGATTTCTGATCGGCTTTCAGCTCGCCTACCCCTCTTGGTGTTGGTAATTTGATCCTCAAGTGGTATGTGGAAACAACTGCCCTTATCTTGTTCACTAGTACCCGCCCCACTATTGCATTGTAAGCGGAGCGCACATCCACCACCAGGAAGTCTACCATAGTTGTGACATGGTTTCCCTCTTCTCCCATGGTCACTGAGAGTGCTATATGCCCCTTAGGGTAGACCGCTTCTCCCGAAAATCTGACTAAAGAAGAGGTCATTGGCCTTAGCCTCTCTCTCCCCAGCTTCAACTGGTCAAAGGCGTGCAGAAACAGTATGTCCGCTGAGCTCCCACTGTCGATCGTCACTCTTCTCTTCTTGAAGTTGGCAATCACCATGGTAACCACAAGAGGGTCATCATGGGAGTATAGGGTTCCTTTTTCATCTTCTCCTGTAAACACGATTGGGGAGTCATCCTTCTTTGTGTGTTTAACCGGCCTCCCAACCGAGCACACGTCCATGGGATCATCATCCCTCAATTTCCTCATGTGAGCCTTCCTGGATGCGCTAGACTCACCGCCCCCAGCCAATCCTCCATGCATCACCCTGATTTCCCCTATAGGGTTGTTGTTGTTCGGAGCCTAATTTCTCTCCCCCTGCCTTTGTCCATCATGTTGGGGTCTCGGCTCTCTTCTCTGTACGAATCTTTGCAGCCTCCCCCTTTGTATAAGGTCCTCTATTTGGGCCTTAAGATCGACACAATCGTTTATATGGCGACCGTGGTCACGATGGAAACGACAGTATTTCTCTCTCGATCTCTTGTCAGGATGTCTCTTCAGTTTACCAGGCCACCTTAGGTCGGGATCATCCCTTAGGTCATCCATAATGTACTCCACCGAAGCAATAAGTGGAGTATAATTCATGTACTTCTTAGGAGGACCACTGGCTCTTCTTGGGGAACCCCTGGTCTCAACCCTTTTGCTCTTCTGGTCATAACCGGCCCCCCGTGGGGGGTCCCTTCTCTTTCGAAGTTCGCTTGCCAGAGCATGGACCGAGGGTGCCTGTTCCTGGTCTCCATCATCTCGTCCCTTCCGTGCACTAAGGGCATCTTCTTTATTCATATATTTCTAGGCTCTCAGCATGAGCTCTGCCATGTCCTGGGGAGGTCTTGCGTAAGGTTAAATAAGAGTGTTCCTGACTGAAGGCCTGCTATGTAGGCTGCCATAGCCATCTTGTTGTCGGGGCTCTCTATTTGCATGGCATCCTACGTAAAGCGTGTAGTAAAGTCTCTGATAGATTCTCCCTTCTTCTGGCAAACTGTTAGTAGGTGCGTGTCGGGCTTCCTGTAGTGCTGTCCTACAATAAAATGGCTCACGAACCCCTGACTCAACTCTTTGAAATTATTGAAACTCCTCGGCTTCAATTTATTGAACCATATCCGAGCACTTCCCTTCAACGTGATTGAGAAGGCCCTACACATTACCTCATCCTGAACGGCCTGTAACATCATTAAATTTTTGTAGGTCTCCAAGTGATCCAATGGATCTGAGGTACCATTGAATGACTCGAGATCAGACATCTTGAACTCAGAGGGGAGTGGTACACTCCGCACGTATGGCGAAAATGGGGAATCAATAGTCTGCACCAGCTCCTTGACTGTGGCCAGCGCCTTTCCCTTCATACGCTTCTTTATACCATCTATTTGGGCCTGCATAACCGCCAGCCGGTCCTTATCATGCCTTTCTAGAGGCGGCCTGGCTCCTCTGGTGGTCCTTCTACCCTGAGGATCTTGGTTCTGCAACTGGTTCTCGTTACGTTCCATCCTTCTCTCCAATTTCCTCCATCTCTTCATTAGTCCATTCCTACTCCCGTGGAAGCAGATCTGGGTTGCGAACAGGTTGGACTGGAATGAGAGGGTTATGTTGTGCCTTCAGGACTTGGTTCTCCTGTCGGACTTTCTCCAAACTCTTGGTTAGCAACTCTACCTGGCGCTGTATGGCGAGAAATATCTCTAGTATTATGTTCGGAAGATTTTGAGGATTGATTCCTGCCATTGAATGGGTATTGACCATATGGAAATCCTCCACCAAACAAATGATATAACGTTCCCAAAGACGACGCCAACTGATGAAGTGATTTTCGTGCTCCCCCTTCAGTAGCTCAACACACCCTGCAAAATAGATATCTTGATACCAGTGGAGTACCGACCGAAAATCCTCCGATGCTTAAGTTAATACTTTGCCCTCGTATGCAAGAAAGGAACTCAAGAAAAAATGAGAGTTAGAGAGATGTTCGTACCATTCCTAATACTGTTATGATGATTATATATCCATCTTCCAAATTTGGTAGGCTCTCGTAATTATCGCCACACTTTCTTATTCCTCCCGTACACTCCCTGGATAATAGGAAAACTTCTATTCCTATCTCCATTATCACGGGAGGCTAACTCTTATTTCTGGTAAGCCGATCATCCAATTCAAACACGCACCTGAGCGGAAAAACCCCTTGACAATCCCTTGCACATCCTGACCAAAAGCGTACTAGCTTAGCTATGATCAGAGCTGGCCTTGCACCACGGTGATGAGTATTTCTGTTGTCGAACTCTTGCTGATGCTAAGTTAAGAGCTCAACATCCTTTATCAATTACGTTGTTTTTAAACAACACAAAACATCTTTTTCTATTTTTATAATTTCTTGAGAATTCAAAAATGTTTATAAAAAACAAAATTTGAAAATAAATTATCAAACATATTTTTATTATCGTTTTTAAAAAAACAAACAAAAAAAAACAATAAACATAAACGTTATGTTTTCATTAAAAATAACATTACATGACTCATTTTGCGACTAATTACAACAAAATCAACTTGAGATTAGTTTTAAAAACAGAAAATGGTACAGTCCAATATTTGGAAAATGTCTGGTACAAGCCCAAATGCATGGTACAATTGGGTATCTGATCAAATATACATAAACTCGTCCCCGACCCATTCCCGGGTTTTTCTTAAAGATTTTAACCTCCATACCCGGCCTGATTCCTAAAAAATTCCCAAAGCTGCCCTGCAAACATGGTAGTATTGGATTGGGCTGAGGAAATTGTCATCCCTTCAATACAAGCAAACTTAACAACAATACAATCACATTTGGCAAACTTAGAAAATATCGATGTGCACTAAGTGATTGAAGTCTCATGTTCGGTTTACCTAAAAACATAGGTGCAATAGACCCTCAAACACAAAACCAAAAGTGATAACCACCTTTGTCTAGCCACCCAAATTGATGCATAGCACTATCTGTTTTCACAATCAGAGCATGCATCAGATTATATTATACATAGTCTCTTTTGAATCACTGTCAGACCTCCAAGGAAGTTGAAATGTGTACCATTGAGAATTCCACCATATGGAGGACGTGAATTATCATAAAATCCCATACCTATTAGCTTGAACAATGAAACAGAGCCTAACATTAGGGAGTTTGGCTGGAACACGATATGCTTAAGGAATAAGTTTTCCCTTTTTTAATAAATGTTGAACAATGAAACAGAGCCTAATATTAGGGAGTTTGGCTGGAACACGAAATGTGACGATGATGATATTTCAAGGGGCTCTATCGAAGGGTTTTGTGTCGTTGTAACAAACATCCCAGACAGCTTCCATAGCATCCTTAGCAGCTGCTTCCGAGCAGTAAGGGTTACCAATCACCGATTTCATAACTCTTCTTCTCACACACTCCTACAAATGTCAGAACAAAGGAGCACAAGATATAAGAATGAGCTAGACAGGACACACTAAGTCATATTTTGAACTATATCCACTCTCGCACGAGGAAAAAACGGTTGGCAAAACATAAGAAGCACGGGTACTCCAAAAATGATGCCGTACGAGTACCGGGTACTTCATGGGTACGGGTACGGCAATGGGTATTTCAAAAACGTACCGGGTACTTAAAAAACGTACCAGGTACTTCAAAAATGTACCGGGTACTTTTGACTTAAATGGGTACGGTAGTGGTACTTCGTGGGTATTTTATGAGTACGTTTGGGAAACATTGCATTTTAAAAAATATATATAAATGAACAAACCTAATAGTCTTAGACTCATGTATAATTCTCATTCTCTTAGACATGAATAGACCACGTATGTCATTTAGCTCTATATTTACAATCGGACATCATAAGTTAGAAGACACGCTCAAGACTTGAGACTGACAACTGATTCCACCGGTGACTGACATCGGTCTTTAGTCGTTAGTTTCTCTTTCTCTCGCGTTGTTCAATATCTAATGAGAGCTGGAGTGATAATCACTATTTACACTTATTTTGTATTTGATTTTCTACTTATTTTTCATTTTCATTCATATAAAATAAATTCTCATGAGAAGAGAATTATTAATTTTTTTGTAAACTAATCATTGCTTTGATCTAGGCATGTTAAACTTGATATATGAACTTTTAAACTTTTATTTCTCTCTTTTTGGTTGTAAAACAGATTTATATTTATTTTATGGAATGAAACATAGTAAAATAATAAATAAATATATAAGTAATTTGTCGTACCCCTGCCGTACCCGTACCCTACTTTTTTAGGTTGCTGGTGTTTCTCGTACCCGTGCCGTACCCGTATCCCTTACCGGTATCCATGCTTCATAGATAGTTAGTATTCAAAAAAGAGAATACAACTCACCTGCTCATGACCTCGTATCTTCAAAAAACCACGAAGCAACTCTCGTTTGTAGTGGCAATCACCACTTAGATGACCGGCCCGAATCTGTTTGACTCGGGAAAATGAGAGGAATGAAATGGGTGTTCTCTCCCTTAAAAAATTGATTTCTCATATAAGAAAATCCAACAAACAAGAAAATAGTACGCGTAGTTACACAAACCTCACTACAAGCATGGTGAGCACAATTAGTCCACTTCAAGTTTGCAGCACGACAATCATCATATGCATGAATAAGCTCGTGAATAACTACTTGGTTCACATCATCTTGGAAGGTCATGTGATTGCTACATATTATTATCTAAGAAAAATAGACACCCAAAGAGAAAGGAAGATGTGAAATACATAGAATTGTCATCCCATAAAATCAAAAGATAATGAAAATTCTGTCTAACATTTGCTCATTTGGATGCTAACAAGGGGTGAAAAAAGAAAAAAAACGAGAATCTACAAATGAAACAAATAATGAATTCTATTGGTTCATTTTGTTTTGAGAGATTTGGTGAGGAGTGCAAATCCTTTCAATTCTCACCCTTTCTCACAATCCAAAGGGGCTTTCAATAGCAACAGTGATATTTCTCCAAAGAAGAACAGAATCATGAACATTTACCAGATGACTGTATCAAATTACAGCAAAACAACTTCTGATCAAAATTTTGCAGCAAAAACATATTCGAGGCGAAAAATGTTTATAGTTTAGGTGTACCCCTATGCCACTGAGGTAACCGCCGCTGATACTTTGGTTACAGTGAACGGCTTTGATGAAATTATCCCCAATGCGGCATCCAGATTTCTCCAAATGTTCCCTTAGAAATTTCACCATTGGAGCTGAAATTCAGGAAACAAAAAATAAATTTATACGCAGACAAACGAAGAAAATGAAGTTGGTGATATTCAAATTCACGTTCTTTGACTTGGGTAAAAGAAGTTGCAAAACCCTGAACCCTATATGAACGAAGGAGAAATACAATTAAAAAGACGTGAAAGATGAAAAGATACTGCTGAGACTTCTCCGGATCATGTTTTGGCACACCTCCACCGTTCTTCCTCTGTTCGCCGCCGAGGAGTTGCCGCCGGAAGAAGGTTTCGCATTGGACCCTGACGCCATTTCTTCCTTCTGTAAGGTCCCGTTTGGTTCGCTGCAAATAAGCAATAAATAAATAAAGTTTGTTTTCGTGGTGGGGGAGCTGGGGTTCATATTATATTTTTTGCATTTATTATTTTTGCATTAAATATTTATGAAGTATTGATTTGTCTTGATAAAAGGTTTAAAATAAGTAAAATAGTATGAACTAAAATTTTAAAAAGTTCAGAAAAAAATTAATTCAAAACGTTTTGAATTATTTTTCATCTTTAGTGAATTTTTTTGTAAACTGTTTTAATTTTTTACTATTTAAATTCTTATTGTCAAAGTGAATCACTAGATGCAAAATTAATGTCTGTTGAGTAAAAATAAATAAAATTATCTCGCAATAATCCTAATGATCTTGATCGAACTTTGTTTGATCTTTTTCAACTAAAACTTATTTTTTATGCTCACAAATAAAGAGTTATAGGATCTTCTGTCGTTGTAGCCGAAATACTATTCGATGATTAAGTTAGTCTGTTATTAAACTAATTAAAAAAACTTTAAGAATAAAACTTTAAATCTTATGTGTATGAGCACATGTACATTGTTTTGGGGGGGAGGGGGAGGGAGAACATGTTTATATAGGGAGAAGATCCATTTTATTAGAGTCCTTTCGAATTACTAGTTTCTGACGAATAATTAGTGTGAGGGCAAAAAACAAAGCAACCGACCATTAGGCATACGTTAGCCGCCAAGTCGGCATGAGCTGTGGAGGGGAGCACAGTGCAGTGCAGTGACATCCCGGCATCCGATCGAAGGATCGAGTTCTACGATGCTCCCTTCGATCACAGGATCCCGGGGCTCTGACTTGCTCTCTTCGGTACCAATCCCTCTTGTCGCTGGGTTTGGGGTTTCGTGTCACACTCCAGAAAATTTATAAAATTTTCATTTGTTTCTTATGTATTTTAATTATCGATTCTCAAAATTCTAAATCCATTTTAATAATTTTGATTGAGTTTGATCTCAAAATCCTCTCTTCATTATTGGTATGGTTGATCATAGAATGTTGTAGATAATTCTATTGTGAATCCAATGTAACTTGAATTGTCCAAATCGAAGTTCGGAAGAATGACCTTGGCCCAAAAGTTGAATTTTCCCTTTGGAGGTCCCCATTTCCGGAAGAAGAGTGAGGCTAGGCCTCCTCTATCAGAAAATGGGTAAGGATTTGCAGAAGAAGAGGTCTGGTCTTCTGGAAAAGAAGACATGTGACCTGCACTTTCGGAAGAAGGGAAGAAGCCCATCACGAATTTTCGGAAGAAGAGAGGAAGGAGAAGAAAGCTCAAGTCCAGAGGGCCATTCTTCTGGAAGAAGAGGTGCGCTCTTCCGAAAGATGGTAAAATTAGAGGTTGGTCGAGAATGACAGAGAGATGGACTTCTGGAAGTTGGGGCATGTTCTACCATAAGTTGAGAAGGGCTGCGGAAGGCCAGACTATGCTCTACCGAAAGAGCAGAGCTGCTCTACCGGAAGAACAGGAATGGAAGAGGAACAGCGGGAAGGGCAGGGCCCTGTTCTACCGGAAGAACATGCCCGCTCTACTTGTAGACTGTTTATTAATTTTCTGTTGTGCGGGTTTTCTTCATTAAGGGTATTTTGGTTTTTGGGCAGCTATATAAATCCATCCCTTGTGCAAAACACCCTATTCCACAACAGACTTCTCTCTCTCTCTCTCTCTCTCTCTCTCTCTCTCTTTCGTCTACTCCCTTCCCTCACTCAAAGCTCCATCTTCTCTCTTCAATCTTGAACATTTGGCTTGGATTTTAAAGAAACTTCAAGGATTAAAGACGTAGAGGCCGCCTTGCTCTATCTAGTGACATGCCAAGATTGCCCACCTCTCAAGAATCCCTCACCTAGGGTGTTGTAAGTAGTTATTCTAAACATCTCAAGAGGTAGAGTTTTCTAACCCTTTGGCATATATGAATGTTTATTCCCTTCTCCCCTCCTTTAACTCGAAAATTTCGTAGTTGATGCAAGTAAGTTGGGTCTAGGGTCTCGTTTGGGTTAGAAGCCAAGATTAGGAGTTGTTGCAGGAGTTGTGTGGACTCCATAGAGTATCAATTTCATTTCTCCGTGATCTATTTTAAAAACTCCCAAATTTTATGAAAACTCTAATTTGACTTGATTTGTGAGAAATTGGGGAAATAAATGTGGGATGATGAAATTGATGCTCGAAATATGAAATTGGTATTTATAAACCATGGGAAACATTGATCTTTGGCCTTTGGGCTTATTTTGAGAAAGTGGGGAAAACATGATTTTTGGAAATCAAGTGGTAAATGATATCGGATATTGATCCTTCGACTTGGCTACCTTATATGAGATTTTGATCCCTGGACGTTCTATGTTCATGACATTGTGCAATGGGGGTTTGACTGGACCCTTCTGTCGAGTCGGGTAATACTAGGAATCTCACGGTTAGTAAGTTAACGAGCTACTAGTGCGGAACTAGCCTAAACTCTTTATAAATCATTAATTTTGGCGAGCCTTATATTAGTAAGGAAAAGAAGGAAAATGATTTAGAAAATACTTATCTTGATAAGGTGACGTGTTTGACATGGATACTTGGTTCATTGGAAAAATGTTAAAAAGATACTCTTCACTTGATAACTCTTTCAAAACCCTTTGGATTCTCCGTGCATGCATCACTTGTTCATTTTTATTCACTGTATTTATATATATATATATCTTGTTTATGTTTCTTTACTAGGCGTATGCCTAACCCTTTATTTTTTAGGAAAAGAACTATTAGAGTAGCTTGGAGCGCACTTCCTTGCTCACTTGGAGATTTGAGGATTTCTTTATGTATTGCACCTTCTATCTTTTATTTCTGTACTTACTTTAAAATTAGTGGTCCCCAGTTTATAATAAGTAGGTTAATACTTTTTACACATATGTCTGTCTGTGACTGAGACATTATGCATGTGGTTGGTCTTGAGATGGTTGTTCTTATTTTAGTAGTTATTTCACTTGCTCTAATATCACCTTTAAAAATGGTTTAAATTTTTGGGACCGTCACATTTCGGCACTACTTCGGAGCATCCTCCACGCTGGCTCGATAGGTGTGCCCTCGATTCTAAAGAGCATTTTCTTGGGTTCTACAGACAATACTTTCGGCGCATGACGGTCAACATGTCAGATGACACACTACTCGAGGTTTTCGGGCATTGCCCAACTGCCCACGTGCAAGGCACACTACCCCAGATTGTTGAGGGAAGGATCACGCATGCCAAAATACATACGGACAACACACTGATGCACTTATATATACCATCTAAGGGTAAGGGGAGAGGTACACAACTTCTGGTGCCAAAACTCTGTCCATTTACTTTCTCTCTCTAGAATCTCCACTCGACTTTAGCATCGGAGGGTCCACTGACGGCATTGCCGGTAGCCTAACGTATTCTCTTTGTGCAGCCAGGTCCAGAATCTACCCACTAACGGTTTAGTTCTCAGCAAAAAGGCAAACCCACAAATTCAATTGGCAACTTCGCTAGGGACACTTTCATTTTTCCACTCTCAACTCTCAAACTTTTCTGAGAAATGCATTCCAGAGACCAAAAAACTTCAAGGGAAAATGATGCCGACGACCATAGGGCCAAAGGCAATGAGGTCTGTTGACCCTAAGTTTTTGATGATGGTTTTATCCCACAAGTTTAGTATATAATAAAATGATTTCAATTCCTTGATTTATGCTTAAAAGATTGAAAATCTATTAACTCAAGGAAATTGGTTTTAAAACTTGAATATGTTTATATCTTTGTGTTTTAATCAAATAATTTTAGAAAAACTAAGAAAATATGCTAACAATGTTTAAATATCTTTTAGATACTTCTCTTAGGCCCCTTTTGTAATAAAATGACTTAATTTTGTAAATTTTATATTTTGTTATTTTATTTTCCGGGATCGTTTGATCTATCGGGCTATGTACAGTTCTAGTTTTAGGAAATAGAAATGAAGTTGTGAATACCCAAGCACAGAAAGTGAAGATCATTCAAGTCAGAAATTCTTCCAAAAGCACGCGCGTTCAACGTCAGGTATAACATTAAATCATGA
>NMUG010000709.1:0-20679 GCA_002855965.1 Monotropa hypopitys | reverse complement strand
CTTTTAAGGCTTTCAGTTCGGGATCAATTAAGAACCATATTTTTTGTGGTCAGGATCCTTGGGATGTTACATCAAGGTCCTTAGCTCGGGAACAATAATCCTGGGCCTTCTCAACCCATTCCAAGCATTCCTTGCTTGGGACCATTGCCCCCCAATGAGGAAGTGAAGGCTGGAGAAGACTTGACTTTCTTTTTTAACAGCTGAACTTGAATTAGCACGCAACTGTAGCATACGTGGACAAAAACTGATCAACACTTCATACATTAAAATCCTTCTTGGGTACAAACACGCAACATTGATAATTACTAAAAAAACTTCTTCAAATTTGAAACATTCCATGTGCGTGGAATGGAAACACCATCAAGGTCTTGCAATTTATAGGATCCCCGCCCTGCTATGCCAATGATTTTGTAAGGCCCTTCCCAGTTTGGCCCCAATTTCCCATCTGCTGGATCTTTTGTGTTGCCCAATACTTTCCTCAAAACCAGGTCCCCAACCTTGAATTCCCTAGGTGCAACTCTGCGATTGTGAAATTTAGCCAACTGGCTCTGATAGGAGGCTAGTTTTATTAGAGCCCTTTCTCGTCTTTCCTCCACTAAGTCGAGTTGCACTGCAATAGCCTGATCATTGCCCACTTGTTCCACAAGCTGAGTTCTGATCGTTGGGATCCCAATTTCCAAAGGAATTACTGTCTCTGAGCCATAAGCAAGTGAGTAAGGAGTCTCTCCTGTAGCTCGCCTAAGCGTAGTGCAGTAAGCCCAGAGGACCAATGGTAACTCGTCTATCCATCCTCCTTTAGCTTTCTCCAATCTTTTCTTGATTCCATCTAGGATGGTTTTGTTCGAGGCTTCAGCTTGGCCATTACTCTGCGGATAACTCACCGAAGCATAAAAATTCTTGATTTTGTATGTCGAACAAAATTTCTTGAACTTGTCTTGAAACTGGGTGCCATTGTCTGATACAATGGCATACGGAATTCCAAAACGGGTAATAATGTTCTTCCATAAAAATTGTTCGGTGTTATGCTCGGTGATCTTTGCTAATGGTTCTGCCTCTATCCACTTCGTGAAATAGTCTGTGCCCACTAACAAATACTTCTTGGCTCCCCGCGCTGTCGGCAAAGGACCCACAATGTTCAGACCCCACTGAGCAAAAGGCCATGGACTTGTGAGTGGTGCTAAATCCATTGAAGGCGTATAGATTATTGGGGAGAACTTCTGACATTTTTCATAGTTTCGAACATATACCTTAGCATCCTCCTGCATATAGGGCCACCAATAGCCCTGAGAAATAGCCTTATGGGCTATTGACCTGCCTCCCGCGTGGCTGCCACACACTCCTTCGTGAATTTCGAATAAAAATTGCCGAACAAGGGATGGGTGTACACACCGGAGGTAAGGTCCTGTAAATGACTTTCTGTACAAGACATCGTCTGGAGATAACCAAAACCTGGCCGCTTTGATTCTGATTTTATGAGCCTCTTTCTTGTCGTCTGGCAACTGACTATGCTTGAGGTAGGCTATAATGGGATCCATCCAAGATGGACCTGTAACGGTTGAGAATCTCATAAAGAATTTCTTGGAGTTTTAATTCCATTTAAATTAGTTTTGGTTGATCTAGATCCCAAAATCTTTCGAATTGAGTTTATTTCGTAAAATCTTTGAAAGATAAACCTTCGTTGGTGTTCAATGGTTGGGCTTGGAAGGGTTCGGGTTGATTCGGGTGAGTGTTGGGAGGCCTGGAGGTCCCACATCTAAATCCCCTTCCTGCCATGTATTTCGATATGGTGCCCCCCCTTGGTCTGCTATATATCGAAATGTTCCTCCTTCAGAATTCAGCAGAGAGCTTTTATTTCTATATAAGCCTTAGACATTTCGATATGTCATTATTTCGATATGTTGGCACTATACCTTCTCTTCATCATTTCGAAATGTCTTAGTGTTAATTCTCGGCAGAACATTTTGTATTTCGATATGATGTTCCCCTTGAGTTGCTATATTTCGATATATTGGTTCAGGCCTTTGATATTTCGATATTCCCTATGCATATATTTCGAAATGTTGCTTCGTTGGTTCTGGGCAGTGTGACTTATATTTCGATATGAGGTTGCATTGGAAATCCCCTATATTTCGATATACTCCTGTGTTAATTTCCGACAGAGATCATTATATTTCGATATGTACCTCAGTACATATCGAAATATATGCTTCAGTGAGGTTCCCCGACTGAGTCTATATTTCGATATGTAGCCCAGCTACATATCGAAATGTATGTTCGGGAGGCAGAATTTTGGAAGCCTCATTAAGGGCTTTTTGTCATTTCATTCACGTTTTGACCTCACATATGTGAGAGAGAACCCTAACTCTATCATTTTCGGATCCCCTCTCTCTCTATCACAGCCGAAGCTTTCCCTCTCTCTCTAAACCCCATTTTCCTCCTCCTTCTCTCTAATTTTTGAAGAGGATTGAGCCATCTTTAGTAGTTTTGGCCTTCACAAAGGTTGAAGAAGAGAACAAGGGCTACGTCGTGGTGTGCTTGGTTCGTGCACTTGTGAAGAACACCTCACCTAGGGTTTTTGTAAGTTGTGTTTGAATCTCCATTCAAGGTAGAGCTTCTTCTATCCCTCTTGTATCTCTAGTTGTGTTGCTCCTCTCCCTCTCTACATTTTAACTAGGATGAGGAATTTTCGTAGTTTATGTTGAGGGTTCAAATTGGACCCAAATTGGTGAAGGATAAATGTTGTTATGGGTCTCATTATACTCTCCATTTCATCAATTTCAAGATCCCCTTATGTTTTGTGAAAAACCCCCAATTCGTGGAAAACCCTAATTTTAGGTCTTAGTCAAATACTGAAATTGAGGGTTGATCATTGAAATTGAAGATGTCAAAATGGTCCTATGACCTTTGAAATATTTTAATTGAAAGAATTGAATATCAATTTTGGGAAAATCATGTTTGGTCACTTGGGTTGATTAGGAGGTGTGAATGCCCTAATCCCGGTTTTGAAACAAATGTTTTAAATGGACCACTTACATGATAGATGGATTGAGTTGGCTAATTATATCATACGGGAATCTCGTTCCCTGAGTAGATTGTACTCACTACATTGCGCAATGGGGGCCCACTGGAGCCCTTCCTAAGGTAGGATAATTCTCAGGAACACTTGGTTAGTAGATGGCAGGCCACTAGCGCGGAACAAGTCGAAACTCAATAAAAATCTAAATAATGTGTTTATGCCTCCCTTAATTTCGTTAGAGTTGAGATGAGATATTTAAAGAAAAACACTTCTCCTTGATTTCGTCAAGTTGAGCTTTTGGAAAGGAACACTTCTCCTTGATTTCGTCAAGTTGAGCTTTTGGAAAGGAACACTTCTCCTTGATTTTGTCAAGTAAGCTTTTGAAAGTAAACCAAATGGTTTTGGAAATGGAATGTTGGAAAGAAGTTGAAAAAGGAGTTTTTAACTATGAAAAGATCCTCATCGCATGCATTCATACTTTGTTCTCGCACTCGCATCCTTGTCCCAACTTGGGATACAATTGTGTATAGGGTTTCTCTACTAGGCTGTTGCCTAACCCTCTATTTTTAGGTACCGACCCTGCTGCTTGATTTGGAGCTTGGAGTTTGGGGTGCTAACTCCCTTGGGTATCTTGTTTGGCTTCTTCTAGTTTTATTTACTTTAAAACTTCATGCTCCCGGGATTGTATAATTTGTTTTGGTTGGACTATAACTTTAAACATGTTTGTGATGAGGTGTGTGTGCGTGGCATTTCCTTCCCCTTTCCTTTTATTTCCGCTATTTGAAATGGGTAGATGTTTAAATGTTAATGGTCCTTGTTGTCCTCTTTTACTATTCAAAAAAAAAAATGGTTTGAAAATCCAGGACGTGACAACTTGGTATCAAAGCTTTCGTTCGAAAACTTAGGCCTTTGGGGAGATATTTAGTCTCTATGGATGCATTGTTTTGAAAAGTTGCATTCATGTGATGTGCTTGAAGTGTGTTTGCATTGCATGAGGACCATGTGTTTTTATAACAATTTAACTTAAATGGGATCTTTCCTCTAGGTCAAATCAGTGTGTCCTAGGATGTTGTTGATTCCCTAGTAGATAATTTGCTTCAACATTGCTATTCCTGTGAGTCTGACTCTAGTAGATGATGTCTAGGATTTCCTTGCCTCATTCTTGAGAAGTGGATCTCCGATTCGCGTGGTTATGTTTCCTGCAGTCTATTCCACTCTGCCATGAGTATGAGTCTTATTTCTGACTGATGTTTGTCATCATCTTCCGATTCAAGTGTCTGGGTCAAGTTCTTCTTCTGGCAGTTTGGGAAGGAAGAGATCACGTGAGCGTTCCTGTTTCTCTAGGGGACCGGGCTCACAGGCTAGTGTTGCTAGTCCTGGTCTTTCAATCAGGCAAGACATTGTTTGCCACAAATGCAATCAACCAGGGCATTATCGTTCTTCGTGTCTCCTATTGGTTTGCTTCGAGTGTGGCCAATCCGGTCATATTTCCACTGCATGTCCTGCGAAGGTTGGTGTTCGCAGTGAGGCGGGTTTAGTTCAGCAGGCTCGTCCAGGCCGTCATATGCAGATTGGCCCTGCTTTATCGGGTCAGAGTTCTGGAGCAGATCATGCCAGCACTTCAGCTCCTGGCCAGTCCTTTGGACACCGTGGTGGTCGTGGTCAGTTTACTCGGGGCAGAGCTTATACCATCCCAGTGGTTGCCCCTCCTGTAGTTCCGCAGCCTGAAACTTCTATTGTGTGCGGTACATATCTCATTTATGGTTCCCTTGCGGATGTTTTGATTGATTCGGGAGCATCGCATTCTTTTCTTGTTGCATCATTCGCATCTACTTTGGGTTTGAAGTTAGAGGTCTTGACCCCTTCTTTGATGGTAGAAACTCCCATTGATGAATGAGGTCTTCTCCTCCTCAGGCTCATACATCGCAATCTGATGGTAGCCTCTATAGGCATCCAAGAAACTCATGCGTTTGTATCCTGCTGTGGAGTCGACCAATTGATCAATCTTTGGCATAGGGAAACTGTCTTTAGGACATGCTTTATTAAGACTAGTAAAATCGACGAACACACGCCAAGTTCCATTCTTCTTCTTTACAACAACAGTATTGGAAAGCCACTCAGGGTAATACACCTCCCGTATAGCATTGGCTTTCAATAATTTGCCTACTTCTTTATGCACTGCTTCAGCGTGGTGTGCGGCAGATCCGCGTCTTCTCTGCATGACTGGGCGGTGGCATGGATAAACATTGAGATGATGGCATATCACACTTGGCTCTACCCCAGGCATTTCTGCTGGAGTCCAAGCGAATACGTCAATATTCTCTTTTAGTATGCGTTCCAACTTTTAAACATCCATTTCAGGGAGTTCCTCCCCGAGTAAGAAATACCTATCCTCGTGGGACTCGTGCGCGGGAACCTTTCTAGGGTATTTCCACCACGCGTGAGTTAGGATCCACGTCGATATCTTCAAGAATCGGCTGGTCAGGCACCTCAATGGTCTTTACTTGCTCTATTGTCGGGGTATGCTTGATCGATGCCAGAAAATAATTTTTTGATGACTTCTGGTTACCCCTTATGCTTTCCACTCCCTTTGGAC
Source organism: Monotropa hypopitys (assembly GCA_002855965.1). NCBI lineage: Eukaryota > Viridiplantae > Streptophyta > Magnoliopsida > Ericales > Ericaceae > Monotropa > Monotropa hypopitys. Next base: position 15,067 of record NMUG010000709.1, on the reverse strand, counting down.
CTGAAAACTTGAGGCCCCGACGGTATGTGGAAGGTATGACTCCTATCCTGTGAAGCCATGTGCGGCCAATAATGGCGTTGTATGCAGATGGGAGATCCACTACCAAGAATTCCACCTCCTTGGTGACCCTACCAGCCCGAACAGAAAGAACAATAGATCCAAGCGGTCAAACTGGGACTGTGGTGAACCCCACCAATGGAATCTTTGCCTCTTTCAAATCCTTATGGGTAAGCCCTATCTTCTTGAATGCTTGGAAGTAAATGATTTCTGTGGAGCTTACCTGATCCACGAGTATCCGCTCTGTATCAAATTTATTTATATTGAGGGTGATCACCAAGGCATCGCTGTGCGGGAAGGTGACCCCCCTATGAATCATCATCTGAAAAAGAAATCTGGACTGACCTAGGGTCTTCTTCTCTTTGACGTTTCTGGCCCAATTTGAGCACATGTTGCTCTGACGCTTCCCCTCGTTTTTGGGCTCTAGCTTGATCTCTCCTGTGGCGGTCTTCTCCACCCGGCAGGGGTCATGTCCTCATCTGAACAGTCATCTTGCCTTTCCACCCGCCTAGGTATTTCTCCCCGGGCTGGGGTCCGGTCAATATACTGCTTCAAATGACCCGCTTCTACCAGTTCTTCCAAAAACTCTTTGAAATCCACACATTGCTCGGTCATGTGGCCGTACTGCCTGTGGTAAGTGCATCTTAGGCCAGATGCCTCCATGTCCTGCTGGTTTCCCCTTTGCTTTACAGGCCATCTCCAGAATGCTTCATTCTGCAGGGGATAAACTAATCGAAAGATGAGAACATTAAATGTGGTCTTAACCGCCTTGCATGATTCTGGTCCTGGTCTGGGCATCCTCAAAACCGACAGCCCAGCAAAATTGGTCTGCTGCGCGGCGAGAACTGGCTCCCTCTGCGCGGGGGAATCCTCCCGCTCTGCTGACTTCTTCTTTCTCTTCTTCTTTTCCTCTGAATCCACCAAATTAGCCCGATGGTTCTTATTCGCAGTGCGGCCATCTTCTCTGTACTGTTCTTCTTCTAGCTTGGCATGCTGTTCCACTCTCTCCATTAATTCCAGGAAAGTTTCCACCGGGTTCAAGGTCAGGGACTCCCTCAGCTTCTCGGCAAAGGAAAGACCTGATCTGAACATGGAAACGACCTGTTTTTCTATGCAATCTTCGACTTCATTGTACATCTCCACATACCGGCTGACATACTTCCTGAGGCTCTCGTTCGATCGCTTTCTCATCGACGTCAAAAAGTCAAAATGCTTGGGTGCAGTGCGGCTGGTCATGAAGCGTGCAACAAAGATCTCAGCTAATTTCTCCCACGAGGTGATGGAAGCTTGTGGTACCAAGTTAGCGTAGAACGTCCCAGACTTGAGGCAAACATTCTGCAGTATAAGAGGTCATCACCCTCATAGAGGATGAGAGCCTGTTGATAATCTTTCAGATGCGCGATGGGATCCATCTTCCCATCATATTTGGAAAAGTTAGGAAGGGCGAATCCCCTCGGATTCTTATACGAGGTAATCTCCCTAGAAAGAGGTGATGATGTAATCTGCTGTACCACGTGCTTTGCCGTGTCCTAGGCAATTCCCTTGCCCCTGATGTGCTCATCTATATTCTTCCTTAGATCAACTATATCTTCTGGGGGTGCTAGCTTGCCTTCAGCCTGATCCCTCTGATTCTGTTGCGCCTGTCCAGGACCTCGCCATCGCATAATTTGCTCTCTGAGATCGGTGACAGACGCCACTGATCTTGCTGGGGTGGCTTCATTCACATGGCTCCTCGTACGACTAACATTCTTTTCCGAGAAGATAGGAAGGGATAAGAAAACTTCCCTAAATGTACGGGAGCTACCTAAAGCGACAGGAGGTATAAAATATTAGACGACACATCGTTCCAAGGTAACAAAAACCCTAATTCAACACAATTCGCTTTCAATCTTTTCCCTTGCAAACAACCAGTGTCTAACTAGACATCGGAGGAGATTTGACATGCACCCCATCGGTGTAAAGAATTGTTTTGCAGGTATACGAGTGAAGAGGATACAGAAATCATGTCATTAGTTGGCGCCGTCTATGTGAGTACCTTTAAAATTATTGATGATCGATTTCTAAATGGTCAATACTTGATCTATGACAGGAAACGATCATCACGATCATCCTGCCATCACCTCAGAGATGTTTCTCGCTATGCAGCATCATATTAAACTACTCACGGAAAACTTGGAAGAAGTTCAACATGAAAATCAAGAGTTGAGGGTGCAATAGAATCAGCCCAGAGATAATCATGCATTGTTCTAAAAGGCCCCGCCTGGGTCCGCCTAGGCCCCACCTAGGCGCTAGGCGGTAGTGGTCCGCCTAGGTGCTAGGCGGTAGTAGTCTGCCGCGACTAAGAAGAAATATCATATATTTGATAACTAAATCAAACCAAACAGAGCCTTAAGTCACAAATATTATATATTTGATGTTATAGAAAAGTTTTATGCATTATTAATTGTTATATTAAATATAAATTAATTCTCTTAATAAATAAATAGCCGCCTAGGCCCTGCCTAGATCTCCGCCTAGGCCCCCGCCTAGGCTCCTAGGCGCTAGGCCCCCCTCGACCGCCCGCCTAGCGCCTAGCGCCTTTTAGAACATTGTAATCATGTATTGTCCCCATGGGAGTAGGAAGACAACAATGATATGGTGAAGGACAATGAAGATCAGAGAGTGGAGTGCAACGAGAATCAATCCAAAAATGATCTAGACCCTTAGACAAGTAGATCAACAAGGGGGCCAAACCATCACTAGAAAGGAAATACGAAGATCTCGTAGCCACAATGCAGGCCCAGATTGATGGGATTAAGAAGCGTATGCAGGCCAAAACTTTGGCTATGATCAAAGAATTGATTTAGACCACAAATTCCCCATTCTTTGCACATGTCCTCAATGTTCCACTACCTTCGAAGTTTAAGATGCCAAGTCTTGAGTCATTCAATGGTACTACGGACCCATTGAATCACTTGGGAACTTATAAGAACTTGATGACATTGCAGACTGTACCGGACGAAGTGATGTGCAGAGCTTTTCCTGTCACCCTGAAGGGAAGTGCTCGGATTGGGTTCAATAAACTAATGCTAGACAATATCAACAGCTTTAAAGAACTCAGCCAGGGGTTTATGAGTCATTTCATAGCTGGTCAACGTTACCGCAAGCTTGACACTTATCTTCTGATAATCAGACATAAGAAAGGAAAATCGGTACGAGATTATACTACTCGCTTTACTCAAGAGGCAATGCAGATAGAAAGTACTGATGATAAGATGGCAATGGCAGCTTATATAGTCGACCTGTGGTCAGGTTCGTTTCTGTTTGACCTAACTTAAGACCCTCCCCAAGATATGACTTAACTGATGTTGAGAGCCCAGAAACATATGAATGCCAAAGATGTGCTCAGTGCCCAAAAGAGTAGAGATGACAGAGCCCAAGGGCAGACGTCTGCAGCACCTCTCCAGATCTAGGGGGATAGAAAGAGGAAAGATCCGTCCCAGGGGCAACGTGTGATCAAAGAAGCACGAAGGTGATTTGAGAAATTCACCCAAAAGATATGGGGGTCCCCCAGAGAAGTACAAGAGCTATACCCCCTCATCGCTCCGTCCAAGCATATAATGGACAATCTCAGAGACGACCCAGACCTGAGGTGGCCACCCAGACTCAAGAGCCATTCAAATAAATGACTTAGAGACAAGTATTGTCTCTTCCACCATGACCACCGTTACTATACAAATGATTGTATCGACTTGAAAAGTCAAATAGAAGACCTCATCCAGAGAGGTAGGTTGCATAGGTTTGTACATATGGGAGAACAAAGAGCTCAGCACGGCAGACATCATCGGGATGATAGAGTTAGGGTCTTGGATAACAATGACCCAATCAGAGAGATCAAGGTCATTCATAGAGGGTCGACTAGAGGGGGAGAGTCCAACTCAGCCAGGAAGGCCCACCTTAGGAGGCTGAGATATGAGGATCCAATGGAGATCTGCTCGATGGAAAGACCCAGCAAGAGTATGAAGAAGGAAGAATTCCCCATTGTCTTTATAGAAGAAGATAAGAAAGGAATGGTTTACCACCACGATGATCCTTTAGTGGTCGCCATCGTGATTGCAAACTTTAAAACCAGAAGGGTCCTCATTGATAGTGGGAGCTCGGCTGATATGCTACTCCTACATGCATTTGACCAGCTAGGAATGGGAATAGATCGGCTACGACCAATGACCTATCCTTTAGTAGGATTTACTGAGAGACAGTTTATATTAAGGGAAAAATAGCTCTCCCAGTAACTATGAGGGAGGAAGGCAAACATTTTACTACAATGGTAGATTTTCTGGTAGTGGACGCGCCTTTCGTCTACAATGCAATAGTCGAAAGGGTGCTTCTCAACAAGGTTAAGTCAATTATTTTCACACACCATTTGAAAGTGAAGTTCCCTACCCCTGACGGGATAGGTGAGATGAAAGGCGACCAAAAGGTGGAAAGGGAGTGTTACAACTACTCAGTCAAACACCAGAATGAGGCTCTGATGGTAGAAGAACTGGATGTTAGGGATGAAGAAAAGCTCCGAAGGGGAGAGCTAGTGGAACGATTAATTTTTCTAGAGGTATGGCCAGAGGAGCCTGACAAGAAGATTCAGGTGGGAACATGATTGAGTCTAGATCAGCGAAATGGTCTTGTCAGTTTTCTACGGGGAAGCAAAGATGTGTTCGCATGGTCACATGCCGACATACCCGGGAATGATCCAAGGATCATAGCTCACCGCTTGAATGTGAACCCAGACTACAGGCATGTGAAGCAGAAGAAGAGGACATTTGCACCCGAAAGAAACAAGGTTGTCGCACAAGAGTTAGAGAAACTTATCTATGCTGGCTCCATATGAGAAGTCCAGTATCCGAGTTGGATCGCTAATGTTGTAATGGTAAATAAGTCTTCAGGTCAGTGGAGAATGTGTGTGGACTTTACGGATCTAAACAAGACGTGTCCAAAGGATAGTTTCCCCTTCCAAGGATTGATCAGCTGGTAGATTTGATCTCAAAACATGAGTTGCTTAGTTTCATGGATGCATTTTCAGGCTACAATCAGATCAGAATGGAGGAGGATGACCAAGAGAAGACGTCCTTCATCACAGACATATGACTGTATTGTTATAAAGTTATGCCTTTTGGGTTGAAAAATGCCAGGGCTACATATCAAAGGCTAGTAAACAAGATGTTTAAAGATTTGATCACTAGAAATGTGGAGGTTTACGTCGATGACATGCTAGTATAAAGCATTCAGTATGCAGACCATGTTAAGGACTTAACAGAGGCCTTCGAGGTGTACAAGATGAAATTGAATCCAACAAAATGCGCTTTTGGAGTGGCCTCAGGGAAATTCTTGGGCTTTATGGTATTGTACAGAGGGATCGAGGATAACTCTGAGAAGATCAAGGCGGTGATGGAGATGAGATTCCCCCGAATGGTTAAGCAAGTGCAATGCCTTACGGGATGTGTTGCATCACTGAACCGATTTGTCTCAAGAGCGATAGATAAATGTCAGCCCTTCTTTAAGATCCTGAAGAAATCTTTCCAATGGACTCCAAAGAGCAAGCATGCCTTTGAGCAACTCAAACATTACCTGTGCAACCCCCATTCCTCAGCCCGACAGTCAACAAAGAAGAGTTGTACCTTTACATAGATGTTTCCTTGATGCAGTCAGCTCGGTTCTCATTCGAGAAGATGAAGGAGTTTAGCATCCGGTCTACTACACCAGCAGATCCATACGGGGACTAGAAATCAAGTATCAAAAGAACGAGAAGGTGGCATATGCAATGATTATTACTGCGAGAAGGCTAAGGCCTTACTTCCAATCACATTCGATCAATGTCTTAACGGACTTGCCCCTCAGAAGAGCTCTCCAGAATCCTAAAACATCTGGACGTCTCATCGAGTGGTCCGTAGAGCTGTGGGAGTTTGATATAGACTACATGCCTAGGAATATAATAAAAGGTCAGGCTTTGACTGACTTTCTTGTGGAATATACATGCTAGTGCCCTAAAATTTCAAGGGAAGAGGAAGAGACATGGCTCCTCAATATGGACAAATCCATGACTAGGGAGGCCACTGGGGCAGGACCAGTGTTGATCTCCCCAGAAGGGTAGAAACTGAGGTATGTATTAAGATTTGAATTTAAAGCTACAACTAACCAGGCCAAATATGAAGCCCTTGTCATTGGGCTCCAGATTGCCTAGGTGGTAGGGATAAAGTGTATAGCTGCTGTGAGCGATTCTCAATTGGTGATTGGCCATGTCAAAGGGGAGTTCGAGGCAAAAGAAGAGTCCATGGGGAAGTACCTTCAGGTGGTTAGAAACTCGCCAACGGCTTTTATCGACTCTCTATCTCTCAAGTCCCCAGGTCAGAAAACCAAGAAGCCGACCTGTTATTAAAAGCAGTTACATCCAAGGATGAAGTCTTGCATAAAGGGACATTAGTTCAGCTTATGAAGACCCCAAGCATTGAAGGAATTCGCTTTCCAATCCTATTGGTGGATTACTCTAATTCCTGGACAGCCCCTATTGTTAGATATATCAAAATAGGAGAAGTTCCACCCAATAGGATTGAAGCTAGAATGTTAAGGATCCGAGCAACGAGATATGTCTTAATGGAGACTGTTATTTACAAGAGAAGTTTTTCATTGCCCTACCTTCGATGCATAACAAGGATAGAAGCCAACAAAGCCATGGAGGAAGTTCACGAAGGATCATATAGAACCCACCAAGGAGGAAGAGCTCTCACCCACAAGATCGTAAGACTTGGATATTATTGGCCAACAATGCAAAGAGAATGTACTGAGCTGGTCAACAAATGTGATCCATGTCAGAGGTTTGCAAACATTCCACACAGACTGCCAACCCAGATAAGTCTAATGAAAGGACCATGGCCTTTTGCCCAGTGGGAAATGGATCCGATCGTACCACTACCCAAATGGATGGACCAGAGATAGTATGTCGTGGTGGAAATTGACTACTTCACTAAATGGGTAGAAAGCAGAACTCTATCTGCAATTAATTCTCAGGTAACGATCTCTTTCCTCTGGCAAAGCATTATTTGTTGATTTGGGCTCCCTTGGGTGTTGATAGTAGACATCGGAAAGTAGTTCGATAGCTCAGACTTTAAGGAGTTATGTTGCTCAAAAGGAATCCACATACACTATACCTCCAAGGCCTACCCTAGGGCCAATGGATAGACAGAGGTCACCAATAGAGAGATAAAAGAAAGGAATCAAAAAGAGACTAAAGGAGATTGGCCTGACGAATTACACTCGGTGTTGTGGACATTCTGTACCATTCCTAGAACAACAAGGGGGGGGGGGAACCCCATATACTTTGGCTTTTGGTACAGAAGCTATGGTCCCAATTGAAGTTGAGCTCTTTAATTATAGGACCGCTTCATTGGATCTCACTGACAACGACAAAGAGCTCAGGGCTGAGCTAGACTTGGCCGAGGAAAAAAGAGACAGAGCAGCATCCAAGGCTGCAATTTATCAACAAAGGATGACGAAGTATCATGATGCAAGGATTCACCCGAGATCATTCTAGGCAAGCAATCTTGTTTTGAGGAAGGTAGACCCTACGGAGAAAAAAGTGAAGCAACTACAGCCAAACTGGGAAGGACCTTATAAAGTTCTCAGACATTCCAAGATAGGGGATTATAGACTGACTACCTTAAGGGAGAAAGAGCTCACTAACTCCTGAAATGCTGAGCACTTGAAGAAGTATTATAAGTAGGAAGTTTCTCATTTCTTTCCTTCATAGTAATTTCTTATTTCTGTCATTACAATTGAGCTGTTTTAAATAAAGGCAACTTGTTTTCTTGTTGCAATCTGTTTAACATAATGTTTGATGTATTTGCTAAGGCAATATATCTAAATGCAAAGTGAACTTTCAATTATGTTTTCTCATTCAATTTGTAGGAGTAGAAAGTACACTCATCTCCATTACAGTGACATGGTAGGGGATCGTTGTGTTTGAAACCTGTTTGAGAGCATAAAAATTCCTACTCAAGATTTTCATTATTCATCAAGTCATTGCTCAGAGATGCCAAGGCAGATATTACCTTGAGTGCTCACATTATTTTGCAACATTTGTGAACACTTGTCAAAATATTATACAAGTCATTTTTTGTGAACTGTTAAAGCCAGAAGTGCCAAGGCACAATAAAGGAATGCTAAGGCATATGGCTAGGGACCTAGGAGGCTTGTTAAATCCAGAAGTTCCAAAGAACAACAAAACAATGCCAAGGCGTATAAATGTTAAACCCAAAAGTGCCAAAACACAACAAGACAATGCCATCAAGGGTATATGAAGCCTGATAAAGGAAAACTGCTAAGGCACAACAAAATACTGAGCCATAATATATGTTCTAAGTCCAAAAGGACCAAACAAATGCTAAGGCATGGCTCAAAAGTTGTTAAGGCACAAGTAAGGTGTTCTAAGACCTAAAAAGAGCTGAGCTCAAAACTTCAGCATTGGATTTGCTAAAACAATCATATCCAAATAAAAAAAGATGAAAAATAATCCATGGACTACAACTGGCTCATGAAAACCACCACATATTAAACAAAAAGATCATGAAACCAAAATTCAGGTTTGATTAAACAAAAGGACGAGTATATTTACAAAGAAACTTCAAATAAAAATTAACCCTTCTTCAGAGGGATGAGCACAGAAGTGGTAATGTCAGGCTCTGCAATCTCTCCAGAAGCATGATTTAGCTCGACCTCATTAGCTGATGTAATCACCACATCAGCATTAACTTCGGTAGAGGAGAGAGCATCTGTCTGGGATGGCTAGCCTTCTTGATTCATAGGAAGAGCACCTTGTTCCCAAGAACTGACTTCAGCTCATGTACCGTCATTGCCTTCACCCCCAGTGGAGGAGTCATTAAAATATAAATCAAAGATCTGGGTACTAAAATCAATCTTTGGGTATTTCTTGATGCACTGAAGGCGCATGTCCTCAAAGCCTGCAAAGTTGTTGGATGTCACCTCTACAGAATGCTCCTTCTTCTCCTTGGAGTAAGCCTCGTCCAGGCGAGCAAGATCCTTCTCAGCCTTCTTAATGGCTCTGCAGGATTCTTTATCAATGCTCTCCCTCTCAGCAAGAAGAGCAGTCTTGTCACCCAAAGCTTTCTCAAAGTCAGAAGTTAACTTCTTGTTGGTGGCCTCCAGTGTTCTCTCCCTCTCCTAATGGGCTTCCATCGTAGCCCTCAGCTTCTTTAGCTCATGCTCAGTCTTCTTTTGGGCGAGTAGAGCAACATCCCTCTCAGAATGGGCCTGGAGGGTGTCTCCCTGGAGGTCCTGTGTAATACCCATTCCCGAAAAATAATAAAAGTCGGGAAATTATAAATATAAATATTGGAAGTTGGAATAAAATATTATGAAATAAGATTTTAAAATCTAGTGGGTGCATATATTATTAGTGGCAAGGGTCACACTAGATAATGGCCTAAGGGAGTAATCTAACTAAATTGAGAGGGATGCATGGAATAAAAATTCCAAGAGGTAAGTCCTAACTCTAGTGTAGGAAGAAATACATCTGTCCCAAAAGCAATTCATTCCCGTAAGTGTTCTTGGAGAGCAAAATAGAGAGAGACAAGAAGAAGGGTTATTGAGGGAAAATTCTTCAATGCTCTTGAGGGATCATCTCTATAATCAAATTTGTGGAAAAGGTATGTGATTCCTTGGTAATTCCTTGATCTTTATAGAAACTTTAGAGAAAAATATAGAAAATGTGTATTTTGTGTAAAAACTTGAAAGAATCACGAAGAAGACAAGTTTAATCTCATATGTTTGAAAAATAGACTTTGAGGTTGTGTTTGTTATTGTTCATAGTAGTTGTATACGAAAAATCATAGGTTTTTGAAGTAAGATTTTCCCAGAATTTGAGTTGGATCCTGAAAGTTGCAGAGAGAATCCCTGAAACCCAGCAATTCGGGTTGCCGATAACCCAATTGAGTGGGTTATCGGTAACCACATATTATTAGTGAACTCGTAAGTTCCAGATACCCGTAACATGAAAATCCCAGATACCAGTAACCTGGGAATCCCAGAAATCGGTAGCCTGAGCAAGACCTGAGGATCTAGAAGGCTGGATTACCGATAACCTAGTCGTGAGGGTTACCGATAACCAGGAGTTCAGTTTTGGTAAAAATAAGAAAAAGGGGAAAATCAAAACCGAAGTTAAGGAACCTAATTAAGGAATTTGAAGATCATATAAGGGGTTTAAGGGTGGTCTTTGGGGTAATTTAAGAGTTAAATATAAATGGGAAACAACAAAGTGAAATAAAGCTGCTCTAATTCTTAAGCATTTTTATTTCATTTAAAGATGTCAATCTATATGGATATTGATATTGAACTTGTTTCAGGTGAAGCATCTAAGTACATTTATCAAGAAAAACCAGATCGGAAGTAAACCCTCTTAAGGGTACTCGGTGAGTGTGGTAGTTATTTTAAACATTGTAGCCTTTATTTGTGCACCACGTATGCATGACTTGGACTATGACGTGAATTGGGGAAAACGTTAGGTACATGCTTAGGAGGGGTGATATATGATTTTGTGGTTATGTGAAGCATTGATTAATTTAAAGCGTAATTGTGGGAAAATATGAGGAAAGTGGGGAAACATGAGGAAAGTGGGGAAAATTGTGAAACCTTAATATACAAGGTCTAAATAGGGCCCCATGCTATAATGCATTTAAGAGTGTGATGGACATGAATAAAAATGTCCTTTGGAAAGTAGACGCACTTGCAGTGGTTGGAATCCGGTGGCCTAGTTCGGGCAAATTAACGTCGTTGATTCAATCACGCTAGATAAGCATTGCCGATGAGCTAAGGTTCACATGCGGCGGCCAAACTTAGTAATAAAGTGATTATGTGAACTAGTAGTAAGGTGTGTCTCTAAGAGATGTATGTGGGGCAAGCTTTGTTGGGGCATCATCTGTATCTATTATGTATATGTTTCTATTCTGTATTGTTTGGATATTGTGGTATCACCTGCTTCTAGTCTATTTTTCTAATTGGATGTTCTATGTTGACACATATAGACCATTGTTGTTGTTGCTTGTTTATCTCTTCTTCTATTTTTCTGCAAAGTTTACTATAACTTACACACTCCTGGGTTTTTTGTATTTTGATATGCATTGAGAAATCTAGGTCTTGGAGTAGCTTTTTGGAGGTCCACTACGGTGTTGGAGTTTGGAGGAGTCTTGGTAGTTTTTTGTTTGCTTGTTCTTGTTATGTTATTCCCTTTTTAGTTTGGATTTGGAAAAGATGTAATATGGGTTTTGGTGGAAGTTGTAATATGTCAATGTACTTTGTGGTTAAAGTTTATGTGAAATGTTTATATTGAGAAGTCTTTTGTTAGTTGGTCAATGGCATAATTAATTGTCTTGGTTGAATTTTCTGTTATTTCACACTGCTGTGTCCGGGAGGCATTTAAATATGTCATGCCGGAATAGGGCATGACAGTTTGGTATCCGAGCATGGTTGTTAGATTCTCGGCATATGGATGGATATAAGAGAAAATTGTGTGTAATCAATAATTACCCATAGGTCCGATTGAAAAAACGTATGTACACAGTATCTTCTGATTGGAAGTTTGAACGAGTTATTTGGGAGTGCACATTTTTCTTTAGGAATGTTATGGTTAGAGGAGTCTAAGGTATGAGTCAAGTAGCAGTCTTGATGGTCACTAACATTTATTGTTAATATTTGTTTGTGGTGGTTATTTATGTTGTGATTATAAGAATACAACATGAATTGAGAAGAGGAAGCATCATCCAGTGCACCAGGGAGGGTGAAGTTAATCATTCAAGGTCACCAGGAAACCCACAAGTAGTGGGAGATGTGGATAGGTTCATTGCAGCGATGGTCACCTTTATGGAACATCAGGATGTTGCTGGAGGTGATAGGCAACCTAGGGAATCATGTAGTACTTTATTTGAGCGCTCTAAGAGATTATATTCTATAGAATGTGAGAGAATAGTAAATCATAGTGAAGCGGAAACATGGTTAAAAGTATTAGAGAGAGTGTTTGACATACTTGAGGCAACAAATGAACAAAAAGTGAGGCTAACATCTTTTAGTTTGAAAGGGAAAGCCTTAGTGTGGTGGTAAACCTTTAGCCGATTAAGAACGACACCATTACCAGGAGTAGTACCAGAGGTTAGGGGAGTGGTTACTTGGAATATGTTTTTGCAAGAATTTAACACCTAGTATTGTCCCGAGAGCTATCAATTCGAGAGGGAGACAGAGTTTATCTCATTAAAACAAGGGAACATAAATGTAACTAAATACGAGGCTAAATTTGCAGCCCTATCACGTTATGCCATAGAATTAGTAAATTCGTATGCTAAGAGGTGTTGTCGGTTTAAGAGTGGATTAATTCCTCTTATAGCCACTAGATTGACGAGTTATAAAGAGTCATCATATGCCGATTTGGTGGAGACGGCTAGGAAGATGGGTAGGGATATTGAGGAATTGCGAAATTATAGAGAGGGTGTTAAGAGAAGTAGATGTGACATGTCAGGAAGATTCGAGAGTAATGAAATAAGAAGTGTGGAGGTGAGTTCACAACCCATAAAAGGTCAAGGAAATGTGAGGTAGAGTGGGCAAAGTGGACTTAGTCAGGAGAGTTCCAGAGGATCATCAATTGTTAGGCATTGTTATAGGTGTGGATCGGTAGACCACGTAGTAAAAGATTGTCCCAGAGAAAATGTGGAATCTAAGAGAGTTAGATGTTTTGGTTGCAGGGAATATGGCCATACAATGCCGTAGTGCCCAGGAAGAGACATACCAACAACACATTCAACTTGGACATCCGTGGCCAAGGATGAAAAGAGAGCACCTGGATTATGTTTTGCATTGATTCAGCCACCGAGATCACCTGAAGCATCACCTGGTATATGTTTTCAGTTTTATTGTGGTTATTCCAGTTGTTTATAACTGTTAATAACACATAGTTCATATTTAAAAATGAACGAAGTGAGAAAGAAGTGAAATTTTGGGGAAACACACTTGAGTGTAAAGTTAAAGTAGAGGCTAAGATGTGTTTGAGTTAGAGTTTGCGATTTTGGGGACAAAATCTTTTAAGGGGGGAAGAATTGTAATACCCGTTCTCGGAAAATAATAGAAGTTGGAAAATTATAAATATAAATATTGTAAGTTGGAATAAAATTTTATGAAATAAGATTTTAAAATCTAGTTGGTGCATATATTATTAGTGGCAAGGGTTGCACTAGATAATGGCCTAAGGGAGTAATCTAACTAAATTGAGAGGAATGCATGGATTAAAAATTCCAAGAGGCGAGTCCTAACTCTAGTGTAGGAAGGAACAAATCTCTCCCCAAAGCAACTCATTCTCGTAAGTGTTCTTGGAGAGCAAAATAGAGAGAGAGAGAGGAAGAAGGGTTCTCGATGGAAAATTATTCAAGGCTCTTGAGGGATCATCTCTATCATCAAAATTTTGGAAAAGGTATATGATTCCTTAGTAATTCCTTGATCTTTATAAAAATTTTGGGGAAAATATAGAAAATCTGTATTTTGTTTAAAAACTTGAAAGAATCGTGAAGAAGCCAAGTTTAATCTCATATTTTTGCAAAATAGTCTCTGAGGTTGTGTTTTTTGTTGTTCACAGTAGTCTCTTACACGAGAAATTATAGGTTTTGGAAGCAAGATTTGGCCAGAATTTGAGTTGGATTGTGAAAAATTTGAGTTGTAGAGAGAATCCTTGAAAACCAACAATTCAGGTTACCGGTAACCCAATTGAGTAGGTTATCGGTAATCACATGTTATCAGGGAACCTGTAAGTTCAAGATACTGGTAACCTGAAAATTCCAGATAGCGATAACCTGGGAATCCCAGAAGCCAGTAGCCTGAGCAAGACTCGGGGATCTAGAAGACCGGGTTACCGATAACCCAGTTGTGAGGGTTACCGGTAACCAGGCGTTCCATTTTGGTAAAAATAAGAAAAAGGGGAAAATCAAAACCGAAGTTAAGGAACCTAATTAAGGAATTTGAAGATCATTATAATGGTTTTAAGGGTGATCTTTGGGGTAATTTAAGAGTTAAATATAAATGGTAAACAACAAAATGAAATAAACTGCTCTAATTCTTAAGCGTTTTATTTCATTTAAATATATCAATCTATATGGATATTGATATTCAACTTGCTTCAGGTGAAGCATCTAAGTACATTTATCTATCAAAATCAAATCGGTAATAAACCTTCTTAAGGGTACTCAGTGAGTGTGGTAGTTATTTTAAACATTGTATTCTTTATTTGTGCACCACGTATGCATGACTCACACTTGGACTATGACGTGAATTGGAGAAAATGTTAGGTGCATGCTTAGGAGGGGTGGTATATGATTTTGTGGTTATGTCAAGCCTTGTTTAATTTAAAGCATAATTGTGGGGAAATATGAGGAAAGTGGAGAAACACGAGGAAAGTGGGGAAACACGAGGAAAGTGGGGAAACACGAGGAAAGTGGGTAAAACTGTTAAACCTTAATATACAAGGTCTAAATAGGGCTCCATGCTATAATGCATTTAAGGGCATGATGGACATGGATAAAAATGTCCTTTGACAAGTAGACGTACTTGCGGTGATTGGAATCCGGCAGCCCACTTCGGGAGAATTAATGTCGTTGATTCAATCATGTTAGATAAGCATTGCCGATGAGCTAAGGTTGACATGTGACGACGAAACTTAATAATAAAGTGATTATGTGAACTAGTAGTAAGACGTGTCTCTAGGAGACGTATATGGGGCAAACTTTGTTGAGGCATCATCTGTAACATCCCACACTCAATAAACCGAAAATAAAACTGCGGAATATAATTTTTCTTTAGACGACAAAACCTAGGTTGCCGGAAAGCCCTCGCCGTGGGGAACAACCTTTCTCCTTCGCAAAACTTCAATAGAAGCTTGGAGAGGCCTCAAATGATAGAGAGAAGGGAGAGAAGAGTTGTAATGGAGGTAGAGAGA
>NMUG010000708.1:0-20681 GCA_002855965.1 Monotropa hypopitys | reverse complement strand
AAACCATACGGAAAATGGGGGTATTGAAAGTGGTCCTAATCGCCTTACACGATTCTGGACCTGGCCTGGGCATCTTCAAGACTGGAAGCCCGGCGAAATTTATCTGTTGCGCGGCAGGTTGGGTCTGCTGCGTGGCTGGAGCTGACTCTCTCTGTGCGGGGGAATCCCCCTGCTCTACTGTCTTTTTCTTCTTCTTTTTCTTCTGAATCCACCACATTAGTCCAGTGGGTCTTGTTCGCCGTACGACCAACCTCCCTGTATTGTTCTTCTTCCAACTTTGTGTGCTGTTTCACTCTCTCCATTAACTCTGGGAAAGTCTCCGCCGGGTTCAAGGTAAGGGACTCCCTCAGCTTCTCTCCAAAGGAGAGGCCTAACCTGAACATAGAAACAGCTTGCTTCTCCGTGCAATCTTCGACCTCGTTGTACATCTCTACATACCGGCCGGCGTACTCCCTAAGACTCTCGTTCGAGTGCTTTCTCAGCGACGTTAGAGAATCAAAATGTTTGGGAGCAGCACGGCTAGTCATAAAGCGTGCCACGAAGATCTCAGCTAATTGCTCCCATGAAGAAATGGACTGAGGTGGAAGCTTGTGATACCAGGTCAAACCTGTCCGCCCCAAGCTGGAGGCGAACATTCTACAGTATAAGAGATCGTCACCTTCATAGAGTATGAGAGCCTGCTGGTAGTCCTTCAAATACGCAATGGGGTCCACCTTCCCATCATACTGGGGGAAGTTTGGGAGGGTGAATCTCCTTGGAATCCTGTACTGTGTAATCTCCCTTGAAAGAGGTGCGGAGGTGATCTGTTGCACAGCACGTTTGGCAGTATCCTGAGCCGTTCCCCGACCCCTGATATGCTCGTCAATGTACTTTCTCAAGTCAACTATGTCCTCTGGGGGTGCTGGCCTGCCCCCCAGTCTGATCCTTCTGAACCTGTTGCACCTGCGCTGGATTCCGGCGTCGCATTATCTGCTCCCTGAGATCGGTAACAGAGGCTGCTGACCTTGCTGGGGTAGCCTCGTTCACATGACTTTTCGTTCGGCTTAGGTGCTCACCGGTTTGTTGGGAACCCCTAACCACACGCCTCCATTTTTGAGGTGGTGGTGGGTTTCTTCCTTCCCTGTTCACACCCCGAGCCCGCCCCTGGTCATTGGGTTCCATTCCCTGGACCCCAACTGTCCTGGGGTTGGTATTAACTATTCGCCTTCCCTGGTTGTCTGTTACTTCCACTACTGATGGCGCCGGATTTGCCACCACAGGATTTTGCTGTTGAACCAGACGGTTCATGTCCTCCTCCAGACGCCTAATGGTCTGGGCCTGAGCTTTTACAATATCCATCAGATCTTCATCATGAACTGTCCTTGACCTTGTCTGAGAACCCAGGGATCGGGTCCTGCTATCTTCCTCATCGGAATAGGAATTGTCACCCTCCATGGCGACGTACTCTTCTTCTTCAGCCAGACGCCTGGCATCAGGGGCTTAAACTTCCTTTCCCTTGCCAGCTCGTTGGCTTGGTCCTCCTCTACTAACCCTCTGGAAACGAGAGCGACTCCTGGGTTTCCTTGGTGCTGGGGGAGCCAGAGGAGTGTTCGTGACTCCTCCGTTAGCCCAAGTATCCATTTGTTGCTCTTCCAACTCGTTGTTTCGTCCTGCCGTCATCTTCTCTCCAACTGGTACTGATCACTTTTGTAATATCTTTCCCACAGACGGCGCCAATTGTGCGGGGATAATTCTTACCCCTGCAAGATTACTACCTTGACTTTGACTTTGTATGATCTGTTGCTTCGACTATAACTTTCTGCAATTGTTCTCGCCTTGCTGGAATGTTCTGCAACCACAAAGGTTAGATGACCCCCTAGCCAAGTGGCTTGAAGGCCATCCGATGATCAAGTTAGTCCCGGTAAGAGGAAAACTTAATCTTAATCGAAAGAAATGAAGACAGAATGCTGAGAAGTAATTTAGGCAGAGTTTTGTTACCAGAGATTCCAGTCCTTGTAAATGAGGAATTCATCCCCTTTTATATTTGCTGATTCCTCCCATTAATGCGCTATTTCCCTCCTTAACTTCTCATTTAAGAAGGGAAGATGAATTGAGACCACTGTCTTTTCACCTTCTGCCCAATTAATTCTCCAAACCCTTCATCTTCTGCCACTCAGACTTCTATTCATACTCATACATTCACATTCACGGTCTCATAGCAGTTGGTGTGTGTAATGGTTAACATCTTACTCATTAATCATTACCTGTACACACCGCTCATGCTACGCCGAGCTGCTCATCATCCCGCACTGCGAATGCTGCCGCACTGGGCCAAGCCTTATCCACAGCCAAGATACCATGCCTGATCATGATTCATCATATGCCCAGATGCCATTCACAATGCCTAAACCTCCATGCCGCACTCCCAGGATGTCACACCCATTGAGCCTGACCTGATCCAAGGAACTGCATGGCTATAGGACTCAGAATATGTCTTATCTCATACATATTAGCTCATGTCTGATTCTAGGAACGCATATTGGTTCATCCCTTCAGGATCCACCTCCGTATGTCCCTTAATAGAGATAATATGTCACTAGGATGTCCAACCGTTGTCGGTCAAACTTTATCCTAGCACCCAAATTCTCTATGGACCTACAGCTGGTCAAGCCTTAAGGAATCCAATATGCATACCGTGCTGCCATATATACTGCGCTGTCATACATCCGCGCTGCCATATACGTGATAGTAATTTAATCAAAGTACATAATCTCATTTACTGGCTTGATTGCGACACAGGGAATCCGAATCCACGTGTCACGTGGCTAATCTAGATTTACCCTACCACATTATCAGTTCTTATAGATAAATCAAAAGTCATAGAAGTGTCATTGCAATCACGAAGCTTAAGAATTCACCGAGGAATGAGGAATTGTCTTTTTTTCTTTCTTAAGATATCCATCGAAATTGTAATTGGCAGTGTGACAGTTTGATATTTGTCTGCTAGTTATGAAAATTTCTATTTCCCATTCCACTGGCAAAAGGAAGGGATGACAGGATATGTATTAGTTTGTTTATCATTATTGCGCGTGGAGGGGAGTGAGCTCAGAAGACATGTACATCCCAAATTTTCTAACTTTTCAAGATGATTCTTGTTTTCCCCTTTCTTGGTGACGAGATGTCCTATAGAGTTTAACTAGTTGCTATGTGGACCAATACCCTGTTGATAGAAGCATGTGTGTCTGTCACATTTAACTGGGAATGGTTTCTTTCCTTATTTATTTTGCATTCAATGAATTTGCATCATTGTTTTCTACACGACCTTATGTCAACTTAGGTCTTTCCCTCCTAGCATTTTCATCTACAGTGAAACTCTTCCTTACTGTTGCATTACCTGTTTTTGTAATGTGTGACCAAATTGTATTTGTATGTTCCATCTCAACTTATACACATCTATTCAACTGTTATTCCCCCATTTTGCAACTGTTTTCCCCCTTATTTCTACCTTTTAGTCTTAGCAAAATATACAATTTAGAATCATCTTCATAGTTAACATCATTTATAAACATGATTATTAACTGCACAATAATCAAGTTCCGGACAGTATTGCTTGTTGGCCTCGTACATGGTCTATAATATTCTTCTGCCAATTTTAATGGTACTACGCATGCACATTCAGTCAATGTAGTTGTATTTTCTGTTGGCGTATACAGTTAATATTTGGTCAGTGACACTGACAACACATGTTTTAGTTGCATCACTGGAACAACTGATCCGTGGTTTGTTTCCTCTATTTTAGCCTGCAAAGTGGTCCTTCAACTCCTACACAATCTTGAAGAACAGCGAGCAGGCACCAAGGTATATATCTATACAACGTTTTGTTCTTGTATATGCCACTGTTGTATTTATCTCATGAATTTGGTGCACTCTTTACCTGATTTCATTTCTGCAATAGATCTTATTTAATTTGTCTTTCCCTGTCCATTGCCTCCGTTTGGGTACATTTTCAAGTCTAAAGTAGTTGATTGAATATATATTTTTAGAACTCATATCAAAGTAGGCTCATTTATTGAAATATTCCAAGTAACTAATACCACGAAGTTCTTGCAATTCCATAAATTTTAAACTCAAACCTAATCTTGGAATGGAGGCTTAAAATACAAACTTTTTCGTTTATTGTTGATAAGCAATACCTTTCATTGAAACCTCTAGAAAGAGAGGGAGAACCCTTCTCAAAAGTAGAGGTTAAACCTTAAGTAATTCTCAAATATAAACCAACCAAAGCAAAGATAAACTAACAAATCTAAAAGACTTTGCAGGACTAAGACATCCACCATATCCAGGAGACTATCCGACAAAAAGCTAACTATACAAAATTGTCAACTATTGTTTGCTAAGTTTAAAAACTGATTGCTCCAGGCTTTGAAACATTTTACTATTACGTTTATGCTGAATACGCCAAATGAGTCTGTTTATACCTAAAAATGCCACCCCAAACCAATAATGGCACACGGCGTTTATTTTAAGATCAAGATCCATCAGAGCTGGATAAACTGTTGAGATTAAGGGTTGGACGGAGATCAATGAGTGGCCAGATTGAATCACTTCTCTTTCTCTCTCTTCAAGAAATACTCTTTTAATTTATGAGTGGATCAGTGTGTGCAAGTTATTTGGGACACATGGCAAGTTGGTGATCTCTATTTTTTGTGTATAAAGTTGTGTAGATGAACATGTCCTGAAATATGGGGAAATGGTTATTTTGAAGATATGGAATTTGGGAGACTCTTTTTTATGTGCAACCACTCATTTCAATTGCCATTTGACCTAATCTAGAGGGGACCACAGCTTAGAAGTGGGGAATGTGCTTAGGTTCTGAGTCATAGAAGGAGAATGTTGTTCAAGACTGAACCATTTCTCCTTCCAACCATGAATACAAGTTTCATGGAAACAATCGGGGCTCCCACGCGTAGAATCCAACATTCGATATTGTTCATTTGGTTCAACGCTTTACTTTTCTACTTCCTCAATCTACTTTGAGTCATTTCCTTCCAATTTTAGCTTACTTTACCTAGCATTTTTATATTTTCATGTAATTTCCAGTTTCTCATTTTGGTTTTGATGCAATTCTATAGTTCTTCATTTACTTTTGTATCCATTTTTCAATAATACTCGGGGAAATTTGAACTCCTTTTCGTTGAGACAAAGAAAGAAACATTTGTTGTGTAACCCCTAGGCCACACACAATCGCTTGGTTAGAAGTCAGATTATAACATCCATGCCTACAAGGCTACAATATAATTGGATCACATTCCGATCCTGGCATGTCTGTATCCACTCACGACTAAGTTGCTCGCCATGTTCCCTACGTGACGAAGAGGGAACACAAACCCATATCATTGGCGGTCATACTTTTCGAATGATGCAAAATCCATTGATTTTGAATCCATTTTTTGAAAAAAAATCACAAGTTACAGCACTTCTTTGAACAGAACTCCAGCATTTGCAGAAGAGATCCTTGGTGGTGAGAATGGAGAGGGTGAAGCTGTAATGCCACCTGAAAGGTCCTTTTGGGCTAAATATGTAAGTATTTTAAACAATCATTTAAATTTGTTAGTACTTGTCAGATTCTGTCACCCCATGTCATGTCCATTTATTGACATGCGAGGTTTTTGTTTTTCCTCTGGTTCAGTGGATGTATTTGATCCCTCTTGGACTAGTTGTCATGAATGTTGTAACCCAATCCATGAACTTGCCTGAGGAGCAGGCTTCTGGCCAACAAGGCTCTCAAACTCAGCAAACCACAGCGGCCACAGTTCAACGAGGACAGAGTGCTGCTATGAGAAGAAGATAGGTTCCTTGCACGTTTTTTCCCTTCACTTTTTTGCTCTTAAACTTGTCAGAATTCATCTCAGTCGGGTTTGGAATCTGTCATTTCTCTGAATATGGAAATAATCTAATTGTTTACCCGCTGCTTTTAGGAGCCTAATCTGCTGTATCAACTCATGCTCTCACTTTTGGACCATTTAAATCACGACACATACATTTACAGACGGATCTTTGTGAAAAGAAGAGAGCAACAAACCAGTCCCCAAAACCAGTCCCCATCAGAAATCTGAGAAACTATCATTCATTCTCAACCATTAAAAATTTTAATATGTTGTATATAGAACTCCCCAATAAATTTTAGAATAATTTTTAAGTAACTTTGTAAAAAATTATCTCATTTGGGTAATTGTAAGTTCATCCAAAATGATTCAGAAGTTTTAGGTCTAATTTTTGAATAAAAAATAATCATTTGGATGAAATAGTTATATTTATTTGAATGAAATGATTTTTTAAAAGAACCACTTAAAATATTATTTTAAAATTTATGAATGACTTAGATTATTCGAATGAATTTCGAAAATATAGATGATCGTCACTATTCGGGTTATTAGCTCACTTGTTGCGTAAAAAATAGATTTTTGGATCATGGGATCAAACTAATCTACACTATCTCGGATCAAATAAAAATATGTGGCACCATCCTAATTTGTATTATAGATATTGAGTTTGATATGTATTATGATGATGTATTTGAAGTCTTAAAAGTAGTATGACATCGTGCAACTTTTTTATAATCAATAAATATACAATTACAACTCCTAAAAAATCAAATAAAGATATTTTTTTTGAAAAGTTCAAATAAAGATATTGCTTTTAAAACAATGTCCAAGAAATCTACTCTAGAATTTGAGAGTGAGTAATAAGAAGATAAGAGCATCTCCATTGCACTAGCTAAATTTTGTGTTTTATATGACACAAAGTGTCAAATTTGGGCCCACATAAAGATGTTAAGGAGTGTGTGTGTTGGTTAACATGCAAAAAAATGATCCATTGAAGTAGCTAAATTGCATGTGTTAAGGAGTAAAATTGTAAATAAATGTGTGTGTGTGTGTGTGTGAGAGAGAGAGAGAGAGGCCTTGGGTGTGTTAACTGGCTAGCCACAATTAACACACCATTTAACATCTGACACTAACAAATGTGATGTTAAAGTGTCCATTAGAGTAAAAATAAGTGTATGTTAGTGTAAGTAAATTGTGACATTAAAATGTGCAAAGAATGTCCATTGGAGATGCTTTAAGAACCTTGCCTTGTTTGTTAAAAAGTTTAAATCAAACAAAACTTACAATAAACAATCTAATTCAAGTGTCGATAAAAATAATTTTTTAAAAATTAAAGAAATCCATTAGAATACAGTGTCATGAATCACATCTAATTTGAGTATGTTAACACTTTAAAGAAATTAAATAAAGGGTATAAAGTAACTTGAGATAATGATAGCGATGATGAAAATGGACAGTGAGTCGACTCCCAAACTATATTGTTTTAGTTGCTATGTTGATCCACCTTCCCCTCTAATTTTTAAGGTATCTTTGACTTTTCCCACTTATCCTCCAAATTCTGTCAAAATAAAAGTGAAACAAAACTGAGTGAAAAATATAAGAGATGAAATAAAATAGAGATAATTAACGAAGCCTATGATGAGGTATACAAGGAATGTGTGCACATAAAAAAATTGAAGAAAAAAATTGAATGTGTTGTAAGAAAGGGAGACAATGAGAAAATTCATTAGAGTAACTTTTGATATTTCACATAGAGTGAGATGAATAGGTGTTTGCAGTAATTTTGTCATTTTAAAATTTTTTAGTTTTTCCTTGAAAATTCTTCTATTATAATATATTATAAGACAATGAGCAAATGTGTTAGAAAGATAAATGCAATGCAAATATAAGTAAAGTGAGCAGAGAGGAGGTGAGAGACAAAGAGAAGAGACACAAAGATTTTTATAGTAGTTCAGTAATTGCTTAGTACACTCTTCGAGGTGTTTTCTTTTACAGAACACCCTGGTATCCACTATGTAATCCTCCTAAAGAGCCCAAACAATCTCTTTCTTCCTTTACTTTTACCTAAGCCAGGGATCTCCTCCTCGATAGAGCACACGCAGTCTCTATCGTCCCGGACCCTTCTTGGGCCGAGGATCACTCACCCAGACTCCCCCGAGTCTGACTCTACCCTGCAAGGTAAAGGTTTCAAGGTCAGTCTCGACCCTGACTGTGCCCCGCAAGACACAGATTTGCAAGACTACCGCACATCCTGACTACACCCCGAAAGACATAGGTTTATTTGGGAACAACTGTAAATGTCAAAAGATAAAAACCGGTGCCTATAACACTCTTAGACTCTACCCAAGGGCTTGTGCCCTTCCCACTCGATTACACAGTGGATATATGCTCAATTCTTACCGGGTAGGTATTTGTGCAAAGTGAGTACACGTGTATGGCTAGAAAGATAGAAAACCAAGTGATGTACTACAGTCAAAGCACACCCCTTGTCAACTCTCAGAATGAATAGAAATATAATGCTTAGAAGAGTTCTCAAGTAGTACGGTGAAGTACTACTGGACTCTATAGATATAGGCTAATGAGAGTCCTAAGAGAATACTTATAAGTGAGGTATCTCCTAAAGATCAATATGTCTCTCAAGAATGTGATCCTTGGATAATATAGCCTAACTATAACAATACAACTAAAATGTAAGCTCAAATGGCTTTTAAAATTAAGTATAAGGCAAATTGAATCTTAGCAAACTTTCTAAGATGCTCTTAGAAAGATTTTCTTCCAATGTATGCCTTAAGGATGGATGCAAGTTGGATACTTGGTCAATCCTGTATTCTTAACTGCATATGTAACAGCCCATTAAACGTATCGAATGACAGTAAGAAATATAACAGTGAAAGCTCAATATATTCAACAACCCTAAATATGATATGCCGAATGTAAGCTTCAAGGGATTCTATTATACCACATATAAAAATCCAAACATGAATATAGTGACTGCAATAAATGTATATCTCTAACAAGTATATAACAAGAGAAGCGTAGGAGATATATCAAGATACACAAATTAGTCCACTATTTATCTTTTAGCACATGAAGTTTGGATGTTTCTTTTAGGCACTAATGTGGCTATAATCTTAGGCATGCAAGTTTGACCGTGTCATTTGGGCACAACAAAGATGTTCATACTTTAAGCATAGGAGGCAAAATGTATTCATCATTTAAGCATCGGGGCATCATGCATGTGTAGGGGAGCAATACTCAGAGATATTCTTATCATCAAGCATATGAGGTGAGTTCTTTAACTTATGCTAAAAGTATTCTAACCATGAAACTCATATGATAAACAACTATATGGCATACTCAATGATCTCAAATAAAGATGTACCAGTGAACGCTTGTGAGATGACGTTAAGTGTCACGACCCATTCCAGAATATAATAATAATATTAAAACTGGCAACAGATATATGACTAACAAAGCATCACAACTGAAAAACCCAAGTGATATATGTCACAATAGTCTCACAAGTCTAACTGCAAAAATAAAAACACAACGGAAGTACTGAATATAAAACTCCAACAAGTGGTCTATAGCAAGAAACTCCACTAACCCACAAACTCAACTATCTCAAAACTCAAACTGAAATAACAAAACTAGTTTGTCTCAACCAACACTACTGAAAAAGCTGAAAAACAAACATCTCCAACATGGAGCAACCTCTAACAACTGCTCTGTAAGGCAGCTTGGCAATGACTGACAAAAGTGAACCCGCTACTCCTCCTGACCTGGATATAGATTGCAAAATAAACAGCAAAAAATATCCAGGAGTGTCAGCTACAACAGTCAATATATGCACTTTGATAATATAAAGAGAACTCACAGTGTACAGACAAAGTACAGGTAAAGTACAGGTAAAGAACAAGTAACTAAGGGGTTGTGACTCTCCCCTATCTATCACGTAACATGTATTTGTCCAAGGGATGGTGTCTCTCCTCATCTATCACGTACACAACAACTGTCCAAGGGGTAGTGTCTCTCCCCATCTATCACGTATACATACCACGTTCATGTACTGTTTCATTTAATTTTTGTTTAACATGCTCATTGTATCTTCTCATTTTGTTGGCCCCGCAGTTCCAACCTCAACACACAACATGTCCCCGAACCGCAGCTCGACTTCAACATGTTAAGGAGTTTTTCCCCATAATCTTTTATGCCATTGGTCACGCAGTCCCAACCTCGACATATCACAATCCACTTTTTATGTCGTTGGTCCCGCAGTCCCAACATCGACATATCACAATCCACTTTTATGTCGTTGGTCCCGCAGTCCCAACATCGACATATCACAATCCACTTTTTATGCCGTTGGTCCCGCAGTCTCAACATCGACATATCACAATCCACTTTTTATTATTTTACATGCTTGCAAGTAGGAAGTAAAGACAATTATTCCTATGCATTTATCACATAAAAAGCATGTAACTACCATAACTAACACAATATCGTACATAAACAAAGCACATATATAAAAAGGTAGCTACACACTCACCAAGTAAGGTAAGCTCGCCGAATATGTGTCTACTGAGACGCTTTAGAAGATTCTGGACGATCTCCTGTTATACGATATAAATAAGTGAATAATCCTTCTAAATCTTAATTATAATTTTTAAGGATTATATTTACTGATTTTACAGCCTCTCACAGTCAGGAATTTCCCCTCAAAATAGTTTAAAATTAATTAAATATCAATTTCCGACGATCCAAACACTTTTCCCCAAAATTCCTACTGACTGGTATGGGACCGGTACACAACCGGTGTACTGCCCGGCATGCCGGTTAATGTAAATTTTTTATTTTTATAAAAGCCAATCTCACTGCCCAAAATCAACCAAAACCAGTATGGTAACCAGTATGATAACCGGTGTACCGCCCGGCATGCCGGTTAGTACAAACTTTTATTTTTGATATTTCCTTAGGTTTACTGGGCGATTTAACAAAGACCAGTACGACATCCGGTATGCCTCCCGGCACACCGGTCGGTGTACCGGTGCGCATACTGGTTAGAGCATAATACAGCAGATCGAAAAATCTGTTAATCACACTTCGGTTTTTCTTAATCTAACTCATAAAAACTCGATTTGTTAAGCCTAAATCCCTCAACCCAAGTACTGTAACATTAAGATAACTTCTTCCCTAAAATTATATAAAAAATTGGGCCTCAAAGACCTATGTTAAAATATCTAAAACCATGATTTTCTAAGTTAGATCTAGAAAATCAGTCCCTAAACGTGATTAGTGAAAAACCACTAATCTGGGACTAATTGAGTACGAAATTAAAATTGTAAAAGCATGAAGTCTACTTATTGGATGTTGGGAACAAGATTGAAGGAGACTTCTTCTCCAAAATCCTCTTCCAAAGGCTTCAAATCTAGTTTCTTCCCAAACCTCTCTCACTTAATCTCTCTCTAGGTTTCTATAACCACCAACACATGTATTATAACCCTAACTAATGATAGATTTTAAAAGTTAAAGACCTCCTTGCCCTCCCTTCCAAGGTCTTATTACCCTTGTGAGCTACTCCTCATAATTTATATGTGTTGTAATTACAATTAAACTTATTTTTATCTAAAAGTCTTTATAACTCTAAAAAAAATATTAAACAAACATCCTCATATATTATTTTTCCTTCTTCTTTTCTTCTAAAATATTATAATATTTTAATTTAATTTAATTAAATTGGTTCGGGCGTGAGAACTCTCCCCTCCTTAAGAAATTTTCGCCCTCGAAAATAAAAGACATACCTGAATCGAATAAATGAGGATATTTAGATTTCATGGCATCCTCGCCTTCCCACGTGGCTTTTTCCAAGCCATGGTGTCGCCATAAGACCTTCACCCAACGAACAATCTTGGAGCGCAAAACTTGCTCCTTCCGATCAATAATCCTCAACGGCTCCTCCACATATGACAAATCCTCCTGAATCTCAATCCCTTCGTCTTTCAAAACATGTGTAGGATCACCAATGCATTTGCGAAGCGCAGATACATGTAAGACATCATGTAAGCGAGACAATTCAGCTGGTAGGGATAACCGGTAAGCTGCCACACCAACCCGCTCTATGATCTCAAAAGGTCCCACATACCTGGATGCTAGCTTCCCATTGCCTCTGAAACGGATCACTCCCTTCCAAGGCAAAACTCGAAGGAAAACTCTGTCACCCACCTCAAACTCTAAATCTCTGCGGCGGTTGTCGACATAACTCTTCTGCCGACTCTGAGCTATCTTCAGCCTCTCTTTGATCAACTTTACCCCATCTGCTGACTACTGAATCAACTCGGGTCCCAACAACTGGCGCTCCCCAACCTCGCTCCAACAAATAGGCGTACGACAACGCCTCCCATACAATGCCTCATAGGGTGCCATACCAATACTAGACTGGTAACTGTTATTATAAGCAAACTCCGCTAATGGAAGATAGTCATCCCACACTCCACTGAAATCAAGAACACACCCACGCAGCATGTCCTTTAAAATCTGAATAGTCGTCTCCGACTGACCATCAATTTGCGGATGGAAAGCCGTACTGAACTTCAATGAGGTCCCCAAAGCCTGCTGCAAACTCTGCCAAAATCTCGAAGCGAACTTAGGATCCCTGTCGCTAACAATCGACACTGGGACTCCATGCAATCGAACAATCTCCTCAATATAAAGTTTTGCATACCTCTCGGTGGTGTAGGTGATACACACCGACAAAAAGTGAGCCGATTTGGTCAACCTATCCACAATCACCCAAATCGAATCAAAACCACGGCTACATCGCGGCAATCCCACAACAAAATCCATAGTCACGTGCTCCCACTTCCATATAGGTATCGGTAGGTTTTGAAGCAAACCTGCAGGCCTCTGATGCTCCACCTTTACCCTCTGGCAAGTCAAGCACTTGGACACAAACTCTGCTATGTCCCCCTTCATACCCTTCTACCAAAAATTCTCCCGCAAATTTCTGTACAGCTTATTGCCACCCGGATGCATGGCATAAGCAGAACAATGAGCTTCCTCCATAATGCTATTTTTCAGATTAGGGCTATCAGGAACACACATCCGTTGTCCGAACATAAGCATACCATCACTGCCAATCCGGAACTCACTCTCCACGCCATCAACTACTTGCTGTTTCTTCTTTCTCAGCAACTCATCAGAATCCTACTCCACAAGAATACGATCAATAAAGGTCGGTCGCACAGAAAACCGAGCTAACAACACATCTCCACTGCCCAACTCTAACTCTGCATTCAGCTTCTTCACTTCACAAAAATTTTCAACTCTGGCACATCTCACACAAGATAAATTGCCAACCGATTTCCGACTCAAAGCATCGGCCACCACATTGGCCTTACCTGGATGATAATGAATCGAGCAGTCATAATCTTTTATCAACTCTAGCCATCTCCTCTATCTCAAATTTAGTTCTTTTTGAGTGAACAAGTATTTGAGACTCTAGTGATCTGTGTAAATCTCACAAGTCACACCATAAAGATAATTCTGCCACTGCTTTAAAGCAAACACCACTGCTGCCAACTCTAGATCATGGGTAGGGTAATTCAGCTCATTTGGCTTCAGCTGACGTGAAGCATAAGCAATAACTTTTCCTCTCTGCATCAGGACACAACCCAAACCACGCAAAGATGCATCACTGTAGATCACCAAATCATCGGTTCCCTCAGGAACTATCAAAACAGGAGTCGTCACCAACTTATCTTTCAACAGCTGGAAGCTCCTCTCACATTCGTCAGACCACACAAATCTGACATTCTTCTGAATTAGCTTTGTCATAGGCAAAGCAATCTCTGAAAAGCCACGAATGAAGCGACGGTAATATCCAGCCAAACCCAGAAAACTCCGGATCTCAGTCACACTAGACGGTGCTGGCCAACTAACCACTGCCTCAATCTTCTTCGGATCCACACGGATGCCATCACTAGATATCACATGCCCCAAGAAAACCACACTCTTCAGCCAAAACTCGCACTTGCTGAACTTTTCAAATAACTGCTTCTCTCTCAATGTCTTCAACACAGTCCTAAAGTGATGTTCATGTTCCTCCATGGTACGGGAGTAAACAAGAATATCATCAATAAAGACTCCACAAAAGAGTCCAAATAGGGTTGAAAAACCCGATTCATCAAGTCCATGAAAACTGCAGGAGCATTTGTCAGCCCAAAAGGCATGACCAGAAACTCAAAGTGTCCGTACCTAGTACGAAAAGCTATCTTCGGCACATCACTGTCTCTAATCTTCAACTGATGGTATCCAGATCTCAAATCAATCTTCGAAAAGATAGTTGCCCTTGCAACTGGTCAAACAAATCATCATTTCTGGGCAAAGGGTACTTATTTTTCACAGTCACCCTATTCAGCTACTAATAGTCAATACACATTCTCATGGAGCCATTTTTCTTCTTCACAAAGAGTACAGGCGCACCCCACGGTGAAGAACTGGACTGAATAAAGCCCTTCTCCAAATACTCCCTCAACTGAACTTTCAGCTCATACAACTCTGCCGATGCCATTCTGTATGGCGCAATAGATATGGGGCTCACCCCAGGCACTAGCTCAATAGTGAACTCAATTTCCCTATCAGGAACAACTCCTGGCAAGTCATCTGAAAACACATCCTCGAATTCTTTCACTACTAGAATATCTGAAATCTTCGTCTCCACTTCTCGATCCTCCACAATATAGGCTAGATAGCCTTGACACCCTTTACTAAGGAGTGTCCTCGCACGCATACTGGAAAATAAGGCAAGACTTGCCCACTTTCTTTTCACCCCAAATCTTTATTTTGGCCTCATCTGGAATAATAAATAGAACTTCTTTCGACAAACAATCGATCAAAGCATGATGTGCTGATAAGAAGTCCATACCCAGAATAACATCAAAATCAGACATTGCCAACGGCACTAAATCCACTGCTAACCGCCTCCCCTCTACCTCT
The DNA here is from genome assembly GCA_002855965.1 of Monotropa hypopitys. Lineage (NCBI taxonomy): Eukaryota > Viridiplantae > Streptophyta > Magnoliopsida > Ericales > Ericaceae > Monotropa > Monotropa hypopitys. The sequence goes on along the minus strand of NMUG010000708.1, from coordinate 5,823 downwards.
AGAGCACAATCAGGATAACAAGTACTCATTCTAACGGTCTCCCCCATAGGCGTAGATATGGCCAAAGTATAAGGTAAGACCACTGAAGGTCTATCAAGCATACGACCAAAAGATTCTGATATAAAAGAGTGGGTAGATCCAGAATCAAGAAGAACTCGAGCATAGAAACCCGATATAAGAAAAGTACTTGTGACCACATCTGGTGCTGCCTCTGCCCCCTGACGTGTCACAGCAAAAACCCTGCCTGGAACAACAGCAGTAACCTGACCACGGCCCAGAACCACTGTCCACTGAAGATGCTGGAGCACTACAATTTTTACCGCACTAATATGATTTGTGCCCCGTCTCACCACAAGCAAAGCACTTCACAACTGGCATCTCTGTCTTCTTCTCCGAATAATCACGGGCCAGATGCCCCTCTCCTCCACACTAGAAACAACGGCGGCCTCCACTCTGCACAGTAGCCCCAGAAAACTGACTGCCACTCTGACTGCCCTTCTCTCTCTGCCAACTCCTCTGAGATTTGGAGCCACTGTGCCCCTTGCCCGAAAAAGTCTTTCCATCACTGGTCGCCTTCCCCGACCAACCGCCACTAGTCTTCCCCTTCTTGGCTCTGTGCTCCATCAAAGTCTGAACATCTTTGCCAGTCATCCTGGCCATCTCAACTAAGTCATCATAGTCTTTCTCTCTAAACTGAGTCAACCGGGTCGCAATACTGGGCATCAGTCTTCCTCGAAACCTCTTACACCGTTTGGCATCGGTGTTCATCAGCTCCACCGCATATCGAGACAAAGCAGCAAACTTTATCTCATACTCATCCACTGTCATACGTCCTTGCTTTAGGTACAAGAAAGCATTCTCCTGCTCTGTGCGATAACTCTCTGGGTAGAAGTGATCATTGAACCCCTTGATGAACAAGTCCCAGGTGATAGCCCTAGGAACTCCACCCTCCTCCACCGTAGTCAGCTGGCGGCTATGAGCTTCCCACCAGATTAGGGCCTCGCCCTTCAGATTGAAAGTCGCTAAGGTGACTTTCTGCTCATCAGATGCGCCCATGGCACGCATCACTCTCTCTACTCCTTTAAGCCACTCCTCTGCTAAGGCGGGAGATACTCCCCCACCAAACTCTGCCGGATACATCCAACGAAACCTCTCCAGCAAATTGGTTCCTGCTGCACCCTCTCTCTGAGCAGCCTGCCACTGAATATATGCAGCCTGGTTCTCCAGAAACTGAGCCATGGCTGCCTCAACTCTATTCTCCGGGACTGCTGGAGGTGGATTCCCCTATGCAGGAGGCTGATTCACCTCACCCTTTGCAGGTCCGGTGGAAGTTGCATCCTCTACGTTTTCCATTATACTCTCCTGATTGTCAAAAAGACTTATTAGAGACAATCAACACATAAAGTACACAATATAGTACATCTCATAATAATTGTAAAGCGAAATAAATCATGCAACACCTAAGTGTCCTTAGTCTTACTGTTCCTTTGCCAAGGCATGCCTTTTTGCCGATTCTCAACCTTCCAAACACTCTACTGACACTCTCTTACTCACTTCTGAACTCAACCTAGACTCGGTATTCCAATATATCATGCTTTTCCAATTAACTGCCCAAGACTTCCCATTTGAAAAATACGTTGATCAGATGCTTTTTAAATCGGATTTCAAGGTAGTTGCCTGGGTGTCAAAGTAACACGCACAATAATCCCGGAATATACACCCTACTGACTCATACCAACTCTCTCCTCAAAACCTCAAGCACTCTTGACTCCAGAATCTATCAACCTAGAGCTCTGACACCAAGCTGTCACAACTCATTCCAGAATATAATAATAATATTAAAACTGGCAACAGATACATGACTAACAAAGCATCACAACTGAAAAACCCAAGTTATATATGTCACAATAGTCTCACAAGTCTAACTGCAAAAATAAAAACACAACGGAAGTATTGAATATAAAACTCCAACAAGTGGTCTATAGCAAGAAACTCCACTAACCCACAAACTCAACTATCTCAAAACTCAGACTGAAATAACAAAACCAGTCTGTCTCAACCAACACTACTGAAAAAGCTGAAAAGCAAACATCCCCAACATGGAGCAAACTCTAACAACTGCTCTGTAAGGCAACTTGGCAATGGCTGGCAAAAGTGAACCCGCTACTCCTCCTGACCTGGATATAGATTGCAAAACAAACAGCAAAAGATATCCAGGAGTGTCAGCTACAACAGTCAATATATGCACTTTGATAATATAAAGAGAACTCACAGTGTACAGGCAAAGTACAGGTAAAGTACAGATAAAGAACAAATAACTAAAAGGTTGTGACTCTCCCCTATCTATCACGTAACATGTATTTGTCCAAGGGATGGTGTCTCTCCCCATCTATTACAACACACACTCTTAGAATATTTTACTACGAACGATTATGAGGTGGTGTTATCTTCTTGTGTCACGTTTTGAATATCTTTTGAGCTAAATCACATTAGATGAAGACTTGACACATTAAGACTAGATATTCAAAAATGAGCAAGGTTCACGTTTGCAAGAAAATCAGCTTAAGTGATTGAGGGAGTTTAGCAAACTATTACATTTAAAGGGCTGCTCAAGAAGCATTCAAATGATATTTAATGCAATGGTATTCTCACACACATTTTCACAGACAGTTCGTGTGCACTCATTTGGGTACCTTGTTGATGCTCCATCAACATTTATTTTTCACCAACATTTACAAAAGCAGGTGTCTCAACAAACAGCTTGTGAGTAACTTACTTACCTGCACAAAACTTCTAATGCCTGTTTGGACTGCACACACAACAGTTAGTTCTGGTTCTCACTCTCGGCCACTACTGCTCTGTTTTTCCCTTCTGCTACTCAACTGCAGCTTACTCACACAGCTGCTCTCAGCAGCCCTCTTTTCTCCTACTCTGTCTAAGCTCCCCATTGGCCCTCTTATGGCTGCCCCTCACTCACTCGAGATTCTGCTGCAAAGTTCGGCAGCCCCTCATTGCTGCTATATTGCAGCTCCTCTTTTCGTGACTTCCTCAACCCTGCTCTCCCTCTCTTTCACTCTTGCTCTCTTTCCTTATCAGCTCTCTCTGCTCCTTTCAGCACTTAAGCCCGTAGAGGCTGCAATACCATTTGCCCCTCTCTCACTTTCCCTCTTTGTTGTCTCCCTTTGCCCGTATGGGGCCGTGTTCTCCCCCTATGCTCTATCCCACGCCTGCTCCACCTCTCTCTACGCAGCCTGTCTTCTCTTCTCCTACCCTCGTCTCTATATGCCCCTGTCTCTCTCGACTGACGCCCCTCAGACCAACGGCTCAATTTGCAGAGATACAACCAATGGAACATAGAGTAGAGCTGTAACCTTGATACGCACAATACACAGCTCATAAACATGAATTGGTACTCCTTGCTTTTTGTCCGAACCAAAGGCAGACACTAGATTTGGCAAAGGTTTAAAACATTTGTATAAGTCAAACAAAATAATTTTAAGTTCCGAATTAAGTTTAAAATGATTTTTCATCAATTGAATTTGTTTGCAAGGAACGTTCTAGAATAAATTCAGCCTAAACAATTCGAGTTGAAAAATCAAATTTCTCATTTCCGTAGACCGGTATATGCACCGGTCTATACGCCGGTGGATCCGGTCTCTACGCCGGTCCTTAGGCCGGTCCCTGGTGAGCTTCCCAATATATTTTAATTATCACGTTCAACTGGAAATTCATGTTCTATCCCTCGGGAACTGATGTTTGGGCATACCTCTTTCATAGATAGTTCCTTCTTGAATCATGTTTTAACCAACAATTAGAATTTATTTGTCCGTACATTCAATAAAAGATCTTAGAATACTAGTCATTCTAGACTTGTTTCACAGTCATTTCAATTTAGTTTTAAGTCTCGTTGGCAATTTTAATTCTTAGTTCATTCATTTATCTAGCCCAAGTCATGCATTCTACACATATCCATTTGACGCTTAAGACATCATCAAAACACAACCCTAACAATCTCCCCCTTTTTGGTAATGTCTTACTTGACAACATTATGGTATTGACAAATGGATCATGTTCGAGGATGGTCTAGATGATGCTATTCTTATCATGCTTCTAATGTTGGATTCTCTCCCCTAACATCTTCAAAAAGGTGGGAGTAGCTCCCCCTTACTTGGTGCTTAGCTCCCCCTACCTCTAATGTGTAGGTGAATCATTTTTCCTCAAAAGTATTGCCCCAATGTTATTAGATTTTGCTTTAAGGCTTTCAAATGACAAGAGGGATATTGGATTCATTATTTCCCTACTTCACCAATGTTATCCACTATTATTGACTTGTTCATTTTCTAAACTCCGTTCATATTTGATTTACATCAATAAGGCCATTTAGGAGTTTTCCTCAAATATCTTATAGGGTGAAATTTAATCAAGGCATCATGCTTCTTTATTAGTTCACCTAGATTTGTCACATATTAGCTTACTCCAAGTCTTAACTTTATTTTTGGTGCCTAGGATTGATTCTCATTGAAACATTTAGATGTAGGATTTGACTTTTTCATATTACTAGTGTTTCAATATCCTAGAATTAGGCCAAGATAATTACTTCATTTAAGGATTTGAACTTAGTGCTCCATAAGTCATATAGCTCATACTAGAAAGTATGCATCTTATAATGACCCGTATTTTATGAAGTATTTTCAGAAATTAAATCGTATCGTAAATTAGATTCGATGTCTTGAATTATTTTATCTTAAAATCTTAGTGTGATTTTAAGATGGTTGACCCTGGATTACTGTAGAGAATTCGATTACGAATCCAACGAGACTTGAATCACCTCAATCGGAGGTCGGACGAGAAAGTTATGCACGTTTTAAGTTTTCTGTGTTTTGAACCTCAGCTGTCCATAGAAAATCCCGAGAGTATGGTTATCGATAACAGGTTCCTTGTGTTATCGATAACCCTGTTGTCCATAGAAATTCCCGAAAACTCGGTTATCGATAACACGTTCTTCATGTTATCGATAACCCGGCAACCCATTGAAAAGTCCGAGAGAATGGTTATCGATAACCAGCATATCATGTTATCGATAACAGATTGTCTATATGATTCCTTGGTTAGGACCCGAGAGTGTGGTTATCGATAACAAAGTCTGCATGCTATCGATAACCGGCTTCTGATACTGCAGTTATCGATAACACGCCTCTTAGGTTACCGATAACCCGTTGTTCCCAGAGCCCTTTAGTTTTTCCAGCGGATGTGGTTATCGATAACTGGCTTGACCTGTTATCGATAACAGGTCCGTTGCGCAGCTTTTCATTAAGGCTTTTTATGTCTTTTCCTGGGACTATATAAGCACATTCGGGGCCCGATTTTGGTTCATTCCAACCATTTGGAAAACCCTACTTCTCTCACACTCTCTCTCTCTACCTCCATACTCAAAACCCAAGCTTCTCTCTAAGATTTGAGGCATCTACAAGCCTCCATTGAAGAAATCCCAAGGTTTAAAGTTGTTCTACGTGGCGAGATCTTCCTAGTGACCCGGTTTTCAAAGGCACATCTTCAAGTTCGATTTCCTAGGTTGTTCTCAAGCTTTATTTGAGGTAGAAAATGTTTCTTATCTTGTGTTCTCTTGATTATGCTCTCCCTCCTCCCTTGTATGATCTTCAATTTTTGTCAATTTCGTATCTATGTGTAAATTTTCGAAATTGACCTAGGGTTTGATCTTAAATCATGAAATTTGTTGAGTGATTTTGTGTTCCTATTGTTTAATTGCATTCCTACGAAGTCAATTTCATATTTGTATGAGTTGGGTGAAAACCCCCAATTTTT
>NMUG010000707.1:0-20686 GCA_002855965.1 Monotropa hypopitys | reverse complement strand
AGCGGCTGAGTGGGATGATGTGGCATCATAAAAGCTGAAAAGCGTGTCTGGCATGCTGCTGGAATCATAGAAAAGATAACTTGTGTATCAGGCGTGTGTGCAAAACCCGAGATGCTGTCTCTGAGGGAATCTTTCCTGCAGTTGAGGTATTTGTCTTGTTCGGACGAAGTAGCACTCTTCAGTACGGTGAACCATTGGCAGGGAGCTATCCCTGGGTAGTAGACCTTCCATGCCAGAGTAAGCCCCAGGGGAGCCCCCTCTGTCAGCCTTTGCTTTGCCCGGTCGCTTGACTTTGGCTTGCTATGTCATTAGCAAGGGCCGTCCGTCGGTCCAGATCTGATCGGCCCTCCAATGACTGGCCTGTGTTATAGACCTCCCAGAAGAGGTCGTGGCTTCGGCCACTCTTTGGTTCGACCCCTAACAATGGCCCCTCAATCCCTTTGGCCAGGACATTTTGGCTAAAGCAAGGTTGACTTAACAATGAAGGCATGTGCCGGTGCCGAAGAGGAGGAGCTCCGGACCACTGGAGTATCTTGGAAGTTAGATCTCTGAAAAAAAAATTCAATGGTCAGATTGAATTTGATGACGTGTCACCCTCTATGTTGTCGGCGCATCTGCTAGGACGACACATCAACAACTATCAACCTTATTGGCTTGCGTGTGCCTGAAATGACAGATGAACCGGCCATGTGGCATGCTATTATTGGTCGGCTCTATGATGGATGGGACAACATGTGTACACGAAATACATTTTGACAGCTTCGGTATGAATTTTGAGGCAAGAGTAATGATGGCTATACGCGTATTGATCTACTAAGTTAGTTAGGTCAGTCACTCAATTTCCCACCCAGGTCACCTGCTATATAAACTCGCTAAGGGCTTCAGTTTCATTCTTCTTCCTTTAACTCCCTCAGCCCCTAGGTGATTTCCGGCAATCGCAGGCGATCTACGGCCACTGTGCTTTCCAAATTCTGGCGAAGCTGTCTTCGAGTTTTCTCAGGCAGTTTTCTTCCACCTAGGTATAGATTCTTACTTCTTTCCCAAGCATTTAATCTTTTTTTTGATTTCTTGTTGATTTAGCTACATTCTGCCTTGAGATTCGTCTCCCAAGCCATCTATGGAGTTTGGAAGTTCCTTGAATGTTTCTGAACTCAATGGATAATGATGAACATATTCAAGTTGTTCTTGGCCGAGATGAACTGGCCTTGGCTATTGGTTGAAGTCCAAGCCAAAGGTCTCCCTTTCCTTAATCGCACTGGTGGATGCCAGACTGACTAATAGTGTTGTACTTATTTGTGTTCTTTTTATATCCGACAATGGTGTCGAAGAAAAGGTCCGACAAGTCTCAACGGCTGTTGGACACAAAGTCTAACATCCGTGACTTCAAGGAGGAGCATAAAATACTGAATGACATTCACAACTCCCTAGCCCCACTCAGCGACATGAAATCGGGGCCATCACATATACATGTCCCCATCCTTGCCATTCTGGAAGGCAGTGTTCGGTTCCCTTTCTACTCCCCACTCTGCGAGTTCTTCCAGAAGCGGAGCCTTACACCGTCCCAGGTGACGATAAACATTTTTAGGATTCTGATGGGAGTGACTCGGCTAAATGAGACCCTTGGATGGGAGGACCGACTCTCCTTCAATGATCTCTTCAGCTGCTGCATGATTAGCTTCAACAAAAAGTTGAAGAAGTATTACCTCAGTAGAAGGCCTAGCCAGAATGGCCTGATCGCTGACCTATTACACTCCGACAAGTACTATGATGATGTCATGATCATCTTAGATACTTTCGATATTTAAAGGGGGGAAGTACTGGGTTCCTTTCAAGACTAGAGCCCTAGGTTAGATTTTCTTTGGCCGTGGGCATCGTCGGCTATGCGACACACTTACTGATTTGTTTTTCTGATTTTGCAGACATTGGCAACCTCTCTTGTTTCAAGTTCATGGCCAATGCAGACAAAGTTAAAAAGATCTCCGAGACTCTGATTGAGAGACACTTGGTGCTAGTTATATACCCACACCCTCAGCTCTCGGTTAGCTCCAGTCGAAGCTTTTACCGCCTATCCCACTGAACCTTCTACCTCTCAGCTAGCCAAAGAAATGGTCCCCTGCAAAGTTATTGACTTGGAAGAATAGGCTCTAGGTGTTGACCCTACCGCTATGGATGTCTATCCCATCATGTCAATTACTAAAGAGGTGCCGCCGGTTTGGCCCATAGCTTCTCCTAGAACTGGTGAGCTGAGAGATGCTCGTGCACAAAATATTCTAGGAGATTTGATGATGTGTTCTATGCCGAATACTTTCAAACTGCAACAGAGAAGGCATCTGTTCCAGATCCTACTACTATTGCGATGGCAGAGTGTTCCCAGAGGGCGGTGTCGACATGGGCACCCAAGCTCTCTTATGAGGGCATTGAGACCGTTGAGATCGACTTGCTCTCGGAGCGTCCAAACATGGCAATGGTGCTCCTTCAAGCCTTCACTCTACCGAAGGAGATAGAGTATCTCCCCAATGGACCTCGGGCATGCTTTCAGCAAATGATGTACCACGGTGCTATGGTAAGATCCCTAGTTTATCGCTTTGATATTCTATCTTTGACTTCGGCACTATTATAACGATCCTTGAATTTTTTTTGCAGATGATGGATGCTGGAGTTGGTGTGGACCAACACATATGTGATCTCCAGGCTGCCACCACCTTGCAAATAAGGAGGCCGAGATAGAGCTTAAAATGCTTGAGGAGGCGAGAAGCTCCTTGGTTGAGCTAAGAAACAGGGCCAAGGCTCTCGAGGCTAGTGTTGAGATAAAGGATGTCGAGCTGAATGTCAAAGATTCTCTCATTGCTGCTGCAGATGCCGAGATAGCCAATCTGAAGGCCGAGGTGGGGTCGGCACTGGCCGAGTTAGAGGAAGCAAAGAAGAAAATAGCTGCTGATGAGGAGGGCCACTACAATAGGGGGTTCGATGAGGCTAAGGTAGCATACTATGACCAGGTGGACCGATTGAAGGAGAAGCTCTTCAAGAAGGGCTGGGTCTGTGCTATAGTCTTGATAGGTGTCGAAGACCATGCTTCAGCGATGTATGAGATTCCCCTTATAGTGTCGGCCAAGGGAGGAGCTTGGCTGAAATCTGTGCCACTGGCACCTGAGACAGTAGTTTCCACTGGGACCGAGCCTATTGGGTCTGATCCTGCTGATTTGGCTGCCTGATGAGGTTATTGTACTTCTTTCTTTTTGCTTTTGTTTGTTGCTATTTTTGGTCCGAGCCAACATGTGGCCGATCCTTCTTTTTTTATGAGAACTTTTGCAGTTTCTGCTACGTATTTTGTCTGTACGGCTGCTTCTTTCATACTTGGTATGTATCCTTCTTCCCCAGCCGAGGAAAAGTTTTGTTGAGCAAAGCTTTGATCTCGGCTCGGCAGCCTATTATAACTCCTTGTATCTTTAGGTTGATCTGGCTCCGCGCTGAAGTGACACTTGTACAATTTTTAGATAGATGAGAATGATTAGCCTTTAGTTTTGTAGTTTAAAGAGGTTAACCATCTCACATATTCTGCTTTAATTATTCAATTTGAGCAATGATATGTTAATTATTTGTTTGTTAGATATATGATGTTGTTCAGGTTTTCCACTACAAGTTGGGTGAACGACGAGTATTTTGGATGCAAATTTAAAATACTCAACCAACCAAGATGCCATTTGATGTGTGAAGATGCTCGGAACAAGTGTAGAAGTATAAAAGAATGAAAGGAGTGAAGTTCGAAGAAAATGAACCAAGCGAGGATCCAAAATCTGCAGATTTCACATTCTGCAGAAAAAGGAACCGGTCTCTTTCCAAAGAGAACCGGTCCCTTTTAGCAGCAGAAGCTATGCATAGGAAAAAGGAACCACTCTCTTTCAAAGAGAACCGGTTCTCCTTACAGCAGAATGTTTTGAAGGTCAAAGAGAACCGGTCCCTTTTCAAGGAGAACCGGTCTCTCTTTCAGCAGAAGGTTTCAAGAAGAAAGAGAACCGGTCCCTTTTTAAGGAGAACCGGTCTCTCTTTCAGCAGAAGGTTTCAAGAAGAAAAAGGACCGGTCTCTTTCCAAAGAGAATCGGTCCCTCCTGAAGCAATCATACAAGGAGGAAAGAAAGGAACCAGTCTCTTTTTAAAGAGAACCGGTCCCTTTTTACAACAGAGGGATTCTAACAGAGAAAAGAACCGGTCTCTTTCTAAAGAGAACCAGTTCTCTTTTATTTGACATATTTTTGTAAAACTTATTTGTTTCATTGTAAGGGCAATTTTGTACAAGTTTCATATTTTTGTAGAGACATATATATAGAGAGCCACGACTTTTGGGTCTCCCATGCTTGAATATAGTTCAATTTGGTAGTTTTTAAACATCTAAGTTGTTTTCTCTCTAACTTCTATATACCTCCCTTCCTTCCTCCTTTGTTGTTCCCCCTTAACTTAGGTACTTTGTGTTTTGATTCAAGAGTTTTGTTCTTCATTAAGTGTGAAGGTAAGTAGGTGCTCTCTCTTCCCATATAGTTTTTAATTCTAGTTGTTAACAAGTATTTTTCTTAAGTTTTTGAAGTATCTTTTGAAAATTCTCTAAAGCTAAAGTGTGTTCCTAAGCTTGTCTTCTCCGTTAATCTTGAAGAAAATTATATAGTTGCTAATTAGATTTTCATGACTTGTTTAGGAATGATTCTCATAATTAGTTGTAATTTGATTATGTGTGAGTAGTGATAGGCATAGTCTTTGTTATAGGGTAGTTATTGGTTTAAGACCAATTATGGACTTCTATTTTGTAGGATATAATTTTGGTTGAATTTGGAAAATAACTTAATGTTTTTTTAAGGCTTAGGGTTGTTAATCTCCTTGATCATGTGTCGATAATTTAATTTGGCACACATGATGCTTTGAGCGATGGCATTCTAGGTGTTTGATAAATTGTCACAAAGAAGTCATTTCCCTAACAAAGCCTAAATTCTATCCTCTTTAAATACTAATAGAATTATCTTCCAAACGATAGCCTGGACTTGGTCTAGTTTGCGCAAATGAAGTTCATGATTATCTTAAGTCAATACTAATCTATAACTATAGACTTAACCTCCGTTTAATTCTAATTCTTTTTAAAATCAACGTGACAATAATTTAGAAATCAATCCAAAATCCAAGGCTAGCGTCCTACTGCTAAACCATCATAATAATTAAACTCAAAACTTAACAACCAAATACCGTTCTATGTGGATACGATCCCGTACTTACCAAGTATTATGCTAGCTACGATATAGCCCTACGCTTGGGTTTTTTGTTATCAAACAGACGGTACTTCTGGAGCAAAGCATTTTTGGCACCGTTGCCGGGGAATGGTGTTGTTTAAGTCAGAGTCTTTTATGTTTTTGTACTAGTTAGTTGGTGGTGGTGTATGCAAATATACCAAAGAGACCACACCAACCGATTAGTGAGTCTGGATCCCATCTTAGAGGAAGAAGTAGAAGATCTCCCTCAAGTATTTGAGATGGCAGGTCAACCGGAAAGGACTATGAGAGATTACTTGAATTCCGAACGTACTGCACAATCATCATGCATAGTTCTTCCAACTATACTTCCCGTCAATACTTTCACGGTAAGGACAAACCACATCTCATTGGTCCCCCATTTATTTGGAAATGACCATGAGAGTGCGTACGCACACATGCGTGAATTTGATGAGATTATAGCAACAATTGTTAGCCATGACGAACAAAAGGAGTCAGCTCGACTCAAGCTTTTTACATTTTCACGTAAGGATAAAGAAAAATCTTGGTTCAACACGTTGAAGCCCCAATCTATAAGGAGTTGGAATGAGTTGCAAAAACATTTCTACAAAAAGTTTTTTCTTATTCATAGGACTAGGCAACTCATGTTCTAAATTCAAACTTTTAAGGAGAAGGATGAAGAAACCTTCTACACTTGTTATAGATATTTAAAGTGCTTTTTCAATCGTGTCCCCACCATGGTTTTAAGGACCATCAAAAGGTGGGATACTTCTATTCGGGCGTCTCACAAGTGAGTCACCAACTTATAGACACAATGTGAAATGAGGAGTTTCTTGACAAGAGTCCCATAGAAGCTTGGGAAAATTTGGAGAAATTGGCGGAGAATAATCAATCTTGGGACTATTCGGATCCTTCTGATAGATCTCGACCAATTCCTCCTGCTAGTTCTTCTGGAACTTACCATCTTGTTGGAAAGAGTGACTTACATAAAAAAGTAGATCAACTAGTCCGCAAGATGGAAACCCTTGAACTTAAGCGAGTGAATAATTTAGCCCCCGTGGCTATTGTTGAAGAATTGTGTGCAGTATGTGACTTAAGTGGTCATGTCGTCCGGAATTGTCCTGTACTTCCCGTCCTTAATGAGACTCTACAAGGGACTGGACAAGTGGAGGCAAATGATATTAACCAAATGAGTGATCCTTATTCTCAAAGTTACAATCCCGGGTGGAGAGATCACCCAAATCTGAAATGGAGGAATCAGCCCACACAAGTCAATACGGCAAGACCACCACCGGTCTTTCAACATGTGTTGTAGGGTAAATTTGGATTAGCCACGTGGCACATGGATTTGGATTCCCTATGTTGAAATCTGATTAAATGAGTGAAATTAATTATAAAGTGTGGCACTGCGGCGTTATAGGGCAGCACGGATATATGGCAGTGCGTTATGGTGGCAGCGCAGATGAGTGGTAGCGCGGAATGCATTATGGATTCCTGAGGGTCTGACCTACTGTATGTCCATAGAGAGCCTGTGTGTTAGGATTAGGTTTGGCCGGAGAAGGCTTAACATCCTAATGGCATGACTTCTCTATTTAGGGACATGTGTAGGAAGATCCTGAAGGGATTAGCCATATGTATCTCCGGAGTCAATTATGGGTTAGAATGTAACGAGATAAGGCCTGATGAGAGTCCAACGTCTAGGTAAGTCCTTAGATTAGGTCAGGCCCAGTGGGCAGGACATCTGGAGAATACGGCATGGAAGTCTGGGCATCTCACGTGTCATCTTGACATCTAACGAGCCATATTTAAGTGTGTTTTCCTGAACTGTGAATAAGGTGTGTCCTGCGCGGCAACATCCGCAGTACGGGATAGTGATCAGTTCGGCATAGCATGGGCGGTGTGTATACGTAATGGTTAATGAGTAAGATATTAATCATTACGCACACCAACTGCTATAAGTTGTGGATGTGGACATATGTGCATGTGAATAGAAGTTTGAACGACTGAAGTCGAAGGGGCTGAGGAGGTAAATGGGCAGAAGGTGAAAGGACGAATAGTCCGGATTCATTCCCTCTCCATTAATGAGGGGTTACGAAGAGGGAACGACACATTGATGACAGGTACTAGCAAGTATAAAAGGAGGTAAATGCTTCATCTACAAGGACTGGAATCTCTAGTAACAAAACTCTGCCCAAATTACTTCATAGTTTCCTGCCTTCATTTCTTTCGATTAGGATTAAGTTTCTCTCATTCTGGGACTAACTTAATCATTGGAGGGCCTTCAAGCCACTTGGCTAGGGGGTCATCTAACCTTTGTGGTTGCAGAACATTCTTGTAAAGCGGGAACAGCAGCAAATAGGATTTTGGCGAAGTAGCGGATCAGTCAAAGTCAACCAAAAGTCAGTAATCTTGCAGGGGTAAGATTTATCCCCGCACAATTGGCGCCGTCTGTGGAAAAGAAGTTTGAAAGCAAGTAATACCGGTTGAAAAAAGATCAAACAAGGAAGAAACAATGAGATGGAATTGCAACAAGCTGGCGTTAGGGAAGACGTGGGAGTTTCTGTGACTCCTCTAGTTCCCCTGGCTCCAAGGAAGCCAAGGAGTCGTTCTCGTTTTCAAAGAACCAGAAGGGAGGCCCGAGCCATCTGGGCGGTAAGGGCAAAGCAGCTGAAGTCCCTGACGCCAGGCTCCTGGAAGAGGAAGAAGAGTTTGTCGCCATGGAGGGTGACAATTCCTATTCCGATGAAGAAGGTAGCGAGACCCGGACTTTGGGTTCACAGTCCAGGTCCAGAACCAGATCAATTCGCGATGAAGATCTGGTAGATATTGTCAAGGCCAAGGCCCAAACTTTCAGGCGCCTGGAGGAGCAGATGAACCGAATGGCATAGCAACAAAATCCAGTGGTGGCAAATCAAGCGCCATCAGTGGTGAAGGTGTCAAATGACCATGGAAGACAAGGAGTCCATAACCGCCCAAAGGCTATTGGGAACCAGGGAATGGAGCCCAATGCCCTTAGGTGAGTCCAGGCCATGAACAAGGGAGGAAGGAACCCACCCCCACCTCAAAGATGGAGACGAGTGGTTAGAGGTTCCCAACAACACGATGAACGCCTAACTCATACAGGAAGTCATGTCAATGAGGTTACCCCAGCAAGATCAGCAGCCTCTGTCACAGATCTCAGGGAGCAGATAACTCGCCGCAGGGATCAGCGACAGGAGCAACACGTTCAGAAGCATCAGACCGAGGGTAGACAAGTTCCCCAGGAGGACATTGTTGATTTGAGAAAATACATTGATGAGCATCTCCGGGGCAAGACAACTGCCCAGGATACTGCTAAACGTGCTGTGCAGCAGATTACATCTTCACCTCTCTCCCGGGAAATTTCTCAATACAGGATTCCAAGGGGCTTCACCCTTCCGAGTTTTCCAAAGTATGATGGGAAGGTGGATCCCATTGCGCATCTCAAAGATTTCCAGCAGGCCCTCATCCTTTATGAGGGTGATGCCCTTCTATATTGTCGAATGTTTGCATCCATCTTGGGGCGGACAGCTCTAACTTGGTATCATAAACTCCCGTCCCAATCCATCTCGTCATGGGAGCAATTAGCCGAGATCTTCGTGGCACGCTTTATGACCAGCCGTGCTGCTCCAAAACATTTTGATTCTCTAACATTGCTAAGAAAGCGGTCGAACGAGAGTCTCAGGGAGTATGCCGGCCGGTATGTAGAGATGTATAACGAGGTCGAGGATTGCACAGAGAAACAGGTCGTTTCAATGTTCAGGTTGGGCCTTTCTTTTGTCGAGAAGCTAAGGAAATCCCTAACTTTGAACCCGGTGGAAACCTTCCCAGAATTGATGGAGAGAGTAGAACAACACGCCAAGTTGGAAGAAGAATGGTACAGGGAAGTTGGCCGCACGGCGAACAAAACCCACCGGGCTAATTTGGTGGATTCTGAAGAGAAGAAGAAGAAGAAGAAAAAGAAAAAGACAGCAGAGCAGGGGGATACCCCCGCGCAGAGAGAATCGACAACTGCCGCGCAGCGAACCACTCCTGTCGCGCAGTAGACAAATTTTGCCGGGCTGCCCGTGTTGAAGATACCAAGGCCGGGTCTAGAGTCGTGCAAGGCGATCAGGACCACTTTCAACGTCCCTACCTTTCGAATGGTCTATCCTCTTCAGAACGAAGCATTTTGGAGATGGCCTGCAAAGATTAGGGGAAATCGGGAAGACATGGAAGCTACAGGCCTGAGATGCATCTTCCACAGGCAGTACGGTCATATGACAGAGCAATGCCAGGATTTCAAGGAATTTCTGGAAGAACTGGTAGAGGCAGGTCACCTAAAGCAATTCATTGACCGGACAGCTGCCCGGGGAGACAGACCTAGGCGGGCGGAAAGGCGAGATGATGCTTCAGATGAGGACTTGCCTCCCGCCGGCATTATACGTATGATTCATGGTGGGGAAGACCACCAAAGAAGAGATCAAGCAAGGGCCCAGAAGCAAGAGGAATCATCTGAACAGCATGTACTCAAGCTAAGTCAGAAAAGACAGAGGGAGGCTGATCCTAAAGCGGCGCAGATTTCCTTCTCAGAGGAGGATTCAGAGGGAGGAACCTATCCTCACAGTGACGCTCTAGTGATAACGCTCAACATCAACAAGTTTGACATAGAGCGGATACTGGTGGACCGAGGTAGCTCAACTGAGATCCTATATTTTCAGGCATTCAGAAAGATGGGTTTGACCCAACAAGACCCGAAAGAGGCTAAGATCCCCTTGGTGGGATTTACAGTCGTTCCTGTTTGGCCCCTTGGGTACATAGTGCTTCCCGTCCGCGCAGGAAGAGCTGCAAAAGAAGTGGAGTTCTTGGTGGTGGATCTCCCATCCGCTTACAATGCCATCATTGGCCGCACGTGGCTTCACAGGATGGGGGCCATACCATCCACCTATCATCAGGTCCTCAAATTTCTTGGACCAAAAGGGGTGGAGAGTATACGGGGTAACCAGAAATCATCGAAGAATTGTTTTCTGGCGTCAATCAAGCATACCCCTACAGCAGAGCAAGTCAAAACTATTGAAGTGCCCGATCAGCCAGTCCTAGAAGAAGTTGGTGTGGATCCTAATTCACGTGTGGTGGAAGGCTTGGGGAAAGTACCAGCACATGAATCCGACGAGGATAGGTATTTCCTGCTCGGGGAGGAACTCCCTGAAATGGATGCCTTAGAGTTGGAGAAAACATTGAAAGAGAACATTGACGTATTCGCTTGGACTCCGGCAGAAATGCCTGGGGTAGAGCCAAGCGTAATATGCCACCATCTCAACGTGGATCCATGTCACCATCCAGTCATGCAGAGAAGGCGCAGATTAGCCGCGCAACACGCAGAAGCGGTTCTTGAAGAAGTTGATAGGTTGCTGAAAGCCAATGCAATTCGAGAAGTTTACTATCCGGAGTGGCTTTCAAATACAGTTGTTGTAAAAAAGAAAAATGTAACCTGTCGTGTTTGTGTAGATTTTACTAGCTTAATTAAGCCATGTCCTAAAGACAGTTTCCCCATGCCGAAAATTGACCAATTGGTCTACTCCACGGCAGTATATAGGCGTATGAGTTTTCTGGATGCCTATAGAGGCTACCATTAAATCGCAATGTACCAGCCTGACGAGGAGAAAACCTCATTTATAACACCTTTGGGAATTTACTGTTATCGAGTGATGCCTTTTGGTTTAAAAAACGCTGGAGCCACTTACCAAAGACTTGCAACGTTAATGTTTCGCGATTTGATTGGCAAAAGTATGGAAGTTTACATAGACGACATGGTGGTGAAATCAAAAGAAGCAGATTCTCACCTAGTTGATTTATGTAATCCTTTCCAGATCTTAAGGCAATTCAATTTAAAACTTAACGCTTCAAAGTGTGTCTTTGGAGTCAATTCTGGCAAGTTTTTGGGACACCTTGTGACAAGAAGAGGTATAAAAGCCAACCCGGACCAGATTATTGCACTACAAGCTCTTCAGAGCCCTACAACGACAAAGGAGGTTCAGCGTCTGACAGGGATGGTTGCCGCGCTGAACCGATTTATTAGTCGCAACTCGGATAAGTACAGACCTTTCTTCCAGCTGCTAAAGAAGAATTCCAAATATGAGTGGAGGGCATATTGCGAGACAGCTTTCCAAGAATTGAAGAAGTATTTAGCCGAACCACCGTTGATAGCTACTCCAAAGCCGGGGGAAATTCTGACTGTTTATCTCGCAGTTTCGGAACATGCTGTGAGTGCTGTATTAATCAAGGAGGCAGAGAAGCATCAAGTTCCCGTTTATTATGTCAGCAAAACATTGTTGGATGCATAAACCAGGTATCTTCCATTGGAAAAATAAATCTTGGCATTGGTTATGACATCACGGAAGCTACAACATTATTTCTTGGTACATCCAATTAAGGTCCCCACTACTCACCCAATTGGGGCTGTTCTAAGAAAAGCAGACCTATCCGGGAGAGTCGCTGGGTGGTCAGTTGAGTTAGGAGAATATGACATTGAATTTGTCCCCCGCACAGCTATCAAAGGACAGATTTTGGCAGATTTTGTTGCTGAATTTTCGCAAAATCCAAGTGTTAGTCCAGATTTTGTTGCAGAACAGCCAGAACCAGCAGTTCAAAACCCCATGCTCCCTGAGTTAGAGGCCGATAAGCCATCCAACGAGGAGTTGTGGAAGCTCTTTGTGGATGGATCTGTCTGTAACAAAGGGTCAGGTGTGGGGATCGTTTTGATATCCCCTGAGGAGCTAGTGTTGGAACAGTCCATTCGCTTAGGATTCAAGGCATCTAATAATGAAGCAGAATATGAAGCCATGCTTGCCGGGCTGAGCAGTACTCGGCAGTGTGGGGCAAAGAATCTAATAGTGCACTGTGATAGCCAACTGGTAGTCAATCAACTATCAGGGGAATATGAAGCTAAGGATGATAGAATGGCGTTATATGTGGCAGAAGTGAAGAAGAGGCTGCAAGTGTTTGAGCAAGTTCAGATTGTGCAAATTACTTCCAAACAAAACAGTCATGTTGATGCTTTGGCATGTCTGGCTTCTTCAGTCTCCTCTGAGCTTCGCCGCACTGTCAATGTGGACACCATTCTTCATCCCATTATTCAGATACTGGAACAGGAAGATGTCCAAGCGGTGGATATGGGTCCGTCTTGGATGGATCCCATTATTGCTTATCTCAAAACACAATCAACTGCCAGAAGACAAGCACGATGTTCACAAGGTTAGAGTTAAAGCAGCCAGGTTTTGGCTATCTCCAGATGATATCTTGTACAGTAAATCTTACACAGGACCTTACCTCCGTTGTGTACACCCTTCTCTGGTTCAACAATTCCTATTTGAAATTCATGAGGGGGTGTGTGGCAGCCATGCGGAGGGAAGGTCAATTGCCTACAAAGCCATCTCTCAAGGCTATTGGTGGCCTTATATGCAAGAGGATGCTAAGGTGTATGTGAGAAATTGTGAGAAGTGTCAAAAGTTTTCCCCTATGATTCATACGCCGTCAATGGATTTGGCTCCGCTCACCAGTCCATGGCCTTTCGCTCAGTGGGGCTTGGACATCGTGGGGCCTTTACCAACAACGCGAGGAGCTAAGAAGTATCTTTTAGTTGGAACCGATTATTTTACCAAGTGGATAGAAGCAGAACCACTGTCAAAAATTATAGAGCATAATGTGGAGTAGTTCGTATGGAAGAATATAATCACTCGTTTTGGAATACCGTATGCTATTGTGTCAGACAACGGTACTCAATTCCAAGACAAGTTCAAGAAATTCTGTTCAACATACAAGATAAAGAATTTTTATGCTTCAGTAAGCTACCCACAGAGTAATGGCCAGGAAGAGGCCTCCAACAAAACCGTCCTGGATGGGATCAAAAAACGATTGGAAAAGGCTAAGGGAGGATGGATTGATGAGCTACCATTGGTTCTATGGGCTTACCGTACCACACCCAGACGAGCTACTGGAGAAACTCCTTATTCCCTTGCTTATGGTTCTGAGGCAGTTATTCCCTTAGAAATTGGGATTCCTACTATCAGAACCCAACTTGTGGAACAAGGGGGCAATAATCAAGCCATAGTAGTACAGTTGGATTTAGCGGAAGAAAGGCGGGAAAGAGCCCTAATCAAGTTGGCATCTTACCAGAGCCAGTTGGCAAAATTCCATAATCTTAGAGTCACACCCAGAGAGTTTAAAGTTGGTGATCTAGTGTTAAGGAAGGTATTGGGAAACACAAAAGATCCAGCAGATGGAAAGTTGTGGCCAAGTTGGGAAGGACCTTACAAGGTCGTTGGTACAGCAGGACGGGGAGCTTACAAGTTGCAAGATCTCAACGGTGTTCTTATTCCCCGCACGTGGAACGTCTCAAATCTGAAGAAGTTTTTCCAGTGATTGAATACTTGGCTATTATACTTTGAAGAGTTTTTTAATAAAGCGCTGATTAGTTGTTATGCCAAGTTATTGCGGTAATGTGTCTGGTCTGAGATAACTCGGTGAATGAGAAAGTTAAATCTTCACCAGTTTTCACTTCCTCATTGGGGGGAAATGGTCCCACGCAGGGAATGCTTGGAATGGGTTGAGAAGACCCAGGATCATTATTCCCGAGCTAAGGACCTTGATGTAACATTCCAAGGACCTGAACTCAAATTTTAAAACGGGGACTTTACTGATCCTGAACTGAAAGCCTTAAAAGGGATGGGAAATCTCAAGAGGGTCAGGGTTCAAAAATGGTGGATGGTTCCAAGCAGGGAATGCAGGAAATGGGTTGGGAAAACCCAGAACCATCTCCCTGAATCAAGATTCTTTAAGGGACGAGAAATCCCAAGAATCTGGTTCAAAAATATGTCCTAAGACTCCTTAAAAGATTTTGAACCAAACGCTTTAAAAAGAGACTGATGTCCCAAGAGAGCTAAGGTCTAAATCAGAAAGGAAGCTTTAGAAATCAATTTGATCCATAGCCTGTTATGTTTGAGGAAAGGTGGGTCAAAGACAACCCAGGCTAGAAATGAGTGGGAAACTCTAGGAGATGTGAATTAATTGTTTTTGGTGAAAGCCTTAAACAATAAGGAGGCCCAAAAGCTCATGCTATTGGTGTATGGGGGAATTGCGGCACATGGGATTACCCACAAACCTGCGCTCCATGTGACTCCAAATAGAATGGCACATGGGACTTAACAGTCATGTTGAAAAGAAGAAAAAGCACAAGTATGAGAATAGATAGAAACAAAGCAAAGCATATTCCAGCATTAAGGAGTGAAAAGTAGTTCCTAGAATCCATCCATCCATCAGATCGGGGGAAAAGGTATTGACAAACTAGTTGTCGATACCAATAGTTCGGGAGTTAAAATTATTACAGACCAGTTTACAAGTAAGAAAAAGCTAAATTTGAGTTGTTTCAATAGTGCCTCGCACTACAGAGGTTGGAACTTCAGTCGATGGCCCTGCGGTAGCAGCCAGAGGTGGATCAGAAGTGATGAGAACGTCTTCATCTGAAATGATAATTGCCTCAGAACCAGTCGGAAGGATCGTTAGATCAGTAATCTCAGAAAGCACGACTGCAGCAGAAGAAGAAATTATGATAGCTGGTGCCTCAGAAGACAGTGGTGCCACAGTAGAAATGTTCAAGTCTTGGGATAATGGCAGTACAAGTTGAGCTTCCTCAGTTGCTGGTGCATCATGTTCTAGGTGCAGAAACACTGAGGGAACATGAGTTAGGGAGCGGAGGGAAGAGTCAGCAGGTACTCCCATAAAATCAAGGGCATCACCCCATTATTT
This sequence comes from Monotropa hypopitys, assembly GCA_002855965.1. NCBI lineage: Eukaryota > Viridiplantae > Streptophyta > Magnoliopsida > Ericales > Ericaceae > Monotropa > Monotropa hypopitys. The sequence continues at coordinate 5,636 of NMUG010000707.1, read as the reverse complement.
GGTAAAGATGGAGTCCTTCAGCCCAGGGAGTGCCTCATTGAACTCTTTCATGTATTCTTCTTCGGTTTCCTTACTCCCAGCTGCATGCCCAACCGAATAGCCAGTTGCATGGCCTTCCTCCCTCGCCTGTTTCACTTCCTTAAGGTGGACTATCTTCTGCTCTGCCATCTCTCTCCATGCTTTCTCAAGATCAATTGAGCGGTTCCCGAACTTGGCATGCCATGCCTCCATTTCTTGCTGGTGAGCATTCAGTCTGTTCCTTATATCGTCTCGGTTTTCCTGCTTGGTTCTCTCCAGAAGATCTTGCTGAGCTTTTAGTTTGGCCTCACCTTCAAGACGAATCTGAGCAACTTTGGCTTCAAGACTGAGGACTTTGCCTCCCAACTCAGCGCTTTGATCGGCGAGAGACTTGATGTTGTCATTTTTTCTTTTGATGGTCTCCAAACGTTTGCTGTTAATGTTTTGTTCTCGATCAAGGGCGCATCTCAGATCAGCGTTTCTCTTAGTTAGAATAGTGACACGTTGAATGGCCTAGAAGCAAGAAGACATAAGGGAATTATGAGTAGTTGTGAAATGATAAAAGGGAATGACAGAGACGGTTACCTTCAGAGAACCAGAGCAAGAAGTTGCATATAGGTCAATGGAAACTCGCTTCTCTTCCATGTCCATGTCTTTTGGAATCAAGGCCGCTCTGGCCAATCCTATGGCGGTATAATGGTCAGCAATAGTATCGGTGGTAAGGATGAGATCATCTTCCCCTTTCGCTAAAGCGGGAGAGAATGTGTTGATATTCTCGAAGTCTGTCCTTGGGCGACGAGACTTTTCTGTTCTTTGCTTTTTTGCGGGAGGAGGTAGATCAACGTTTAAATTGAGGTCAGAAGATTCATCAGTTCGATCAGCGGGGGGTTGATAAGTAGGGACTATGACAACTATTGAAAGAGTTGAAGTTGATTCTGTGGTGGCAGGAATGGGAGCATTGAGCTGTGTGGATTGGGATTGTTTAGGTCGAGATTTGGGGAGGCTTTTTCCTCGTGTGGTAGGGTGGACCCTGGTCCTAGAGGCAACGGCTGCAGCTATTGCTGCAGTTGGCAATGTTGAGTGAGCAGAAGCTGCTGGTGTACTCAAGCCTAGGGGGGATCTTATTCTCCCACTTGCCATTCTTTCCCAGGTACCGGCCAAATTGCATCGAGTCATGTTCTCCTCCTCTGCTTCTTGGGTGGACTGAGATTCAGTCTGGGGAGCAGCGCAGCTAGAACTTCATGTTTCAATCACGACAGCCTTGCCTTTATCCAGAGGAGTGTCAGGTTGTTTGGTCAAGATTCTAGAAGGTTGAGATGAAATGCCTGTGTCCGGAGTAGGGTCGATGGACAAGGAAGGGTGTGAGGTACTGCGATATACACGGTAGTGGGGGACGTAGTCCAAGAGTTTGTGAATGGTGCGATTGAGAGGAAGGCTGCGAGAATCTTTGAAATCCAAGGCCCGTTTAACTTCGTTAGAGTTGTATTCTTTGAAGTGGAGGGATTTGTGGTTGATTCTTTTGGATGCTGCAGATTGTCAGAAAGTGAAAATCAGTTTTAAGAGTACAAAATGGTTTGCGAAAGAGTAATAGTAAGAAAAATAACTGACAGGGGGATCCGTCTTTCCGTGGTAAAGAGCATTTTTGTTCTTCTCCAGGGGCATACTCCCAATTTCCTGTAACGACTAGGAGATCATCGTCGTTTCCTTTCTCAGTGTCCGGAATGTTGTCCACCAGCCTTCCCCTATAATTTCTGCATTTAAAGTACCAGACTCCTTGCTCGGTACTATTGATTGTGTAGTGATACAAAATTTCGTGGATTGTCATTCTGGTACCGGTTATGCGATTTAGGGCAACGACCCCCATAATGATGCGCACCATATTGGTGGACATCTGTGTAGGAGTGAGCCCAGTATAACTGCAGAATTCCCTAAAGAGTGGTTCGAGGGGAAATCTGATTCCAGCCTCAAAGACGTTTATTAAAGGGAGAACTAGGGTGTTTTCGTCTAAATTCTCAAACTTGTACTTGGGAGGGGCCAGCTCTGTGGCCACATCATCCAGAATGTTATAAAAATCCTGGAAGTGTGCCATCTTGGCTGGGTTATTGATCATGTGCTTAAAGATGCCCATAGTTTGAAGTTGATTGAGAATAAGGGAATAAGGAGACTTACAGGTGTTCGGAGGAGAAGATTGTGGAAGAGTCTGTGATTCTGGAGTGGAATTTGTATTTAAAGGAGAATAACGCCAGGGGAATGTTCGGGAGGCCAAGGGTTTTGGCGCCAGGATTGATGGGCTTTGAGGGAATCGAGGGCCCTACATCATTTGGCATGTAATCAGTATTAGTAATTGTGCCTGGGTCCGACAACATTTATGAAGTAATGATGGGTGGCGGCTATGGACAAGTGACGGTTATTAAGCTATAATTAGTGATGCGGAGACGTTTTGGAAGCTCGGGAATCTTTGACTACTCCTGCAGCACGGCTGAAGTAGTCAAAGTTGGGGAGCAATTGTGGTAGGGTAAATTTGGATTAGCCACGTGGCACATGGATTTGGATTCCCTATGTTGAAATCTGATTAAATGAGTGAAATTAATTATAAAGTGTGGCACTGCGGCGTTATAGGGCAGCACGGATATATGGCAGCGCGGTATGGTGGCAGCGCGGATACATGGCAGCGCGGATAAGTGGTAGCGCGGAATGCATTATGGATTCCTAAGGGTCTGACCTACTGTATGTCCATAGAGAGCCTGTGTGTTACGATTAGGTTTGGCCGGAGAAGGCTTAACATCCTAATGGCATGACTTCTCTATTTAGGGACATGTGTAGGAAGATCCTGAAGGGATTAGCCATATGTATCTCCGGAGTCAATCATGGGTTAGAATGTAACGAGATAAGGCCTGATGAGAGTCCAACATCTAGGTAAGTCCTTGGATTAGGTCAGGCCCAGTGGGCAGGACATCTGGGGAATACGGCATGGAAGTCTGGGCATCTCACGTGGCATCTTGACATCTAACGAGCCATATTTAAGTGTGTTTTCCTGAACTGTGGATAAGGTGTGTCCTGCGCGACAACATCCGCAGTACGGGATAGTGATCAGTTCGGCATAGCATGGGCGGTGTGTATACGTAATGGTTAATGAGTAAGATATTAATCATTACGCATACCAACTGCTATAAGGTTGTGGATGTGTACATATGTGCATGTGAATAGAAGTTTGAACGCCTGAAGTCAAAGGGGCTGAGGAGGTAAATGGGCAGAAGGTGAAAGGACGAATAGTCCGGATTCGTTCCCTCTCCATTAATGAGGGGTTACGAAGAGGGAACGACACATTGATGACAGGTACTAGCAAGTATAAAAGGAGGTAAATGCTTCATCTACAAGGACTGAAATCTCTGGTAACAAAACTCTGCCCAAATTACTTCATAGTTTCATGCCTTCATTTCTTTCGATTAGGATTAAGTTTCTCTCATTCTGGGACTAACTTGATCATCAGAGGGCCTTCAAGCCACTTGGCTAGGGGGTCATCTAACCTTTGTGGTTGCAGAACATTCTTGTAAAGCGGGAACAACAGCAAACAGGATTTTGGCGAAGTAGAGGATCAGTCAAAGTCAACCAAAAGTCAGTAATCTTGCAGGGGTAAGATTTATCCCCGCACAACAAGTATGCCCAAATCCTCCTCAATATACTCGTCTTCCTCCTCCTTTTAACCAAAATGTTTAAATACAACCGCAATTCAATCCAAATGTCTTACCCCCGAACTATCCCCCTCAAACTCAAAATCAAGATGTTCGGCCTAAAAAGCCATCATTGGAGGATTCTCTTGCTATGTTCATGCACGGGCAATCTTCTACGAGGAAAATGCCCAAGCATTGGGGGATATTAAGGGGAAATTGTCCAAGTTAACAAACACCTTGGGGGTGTTACAACAAGAAAAGGGTAAATTTCATGCCCAACCTCAACCAAACCCCCAAGGTGTACATTACTTGATCGATCCTACCGGCCCGCAAACTCAAAATTTTAAAGATGTGAAATCAATCACAGTACTTCGGAGTGGGAAAGAAATTGAAAAAAACATACATCCTAAAGATCCTACTCCTTCAAAAGTGCCTATTCCAACCGTTCAAATTGGCAATCCAATTAGTCTTGAAACACCTACTTTAGGTGATAGTTCAACTTCCAAAGATGTTGTCGAGCCAAGTGTCTCATTTATTCCAATTCCGGCCCCTTATCCTCATAGATTGAGGGGTCCAACCAAGTTGTCCAATAACATATAGGTATACGAGGTATTCAAACAAGTCAAGATCAACATCCCTCTTTTGGATGCAATCAAACAAATACCCTCGTATGCCAAATTTTTAAAAGACTTATGCACTGCCAAAAGGAAGCAGAATGTGCTTAAGAAGGTTTTTTTTACCGAGCAAGTAAGTTCAATCATTCAAACAAATGTCCCTCCAAAATTCAAGGACCCTGGGTGTCCGACTATTTAAGTCAAAATTGGGGGGAAAACATTTGAAAGAGCTTTACTGGACTTAGGAGCTAGTGTAAACTTGCTTCCTTATTCTGTATACGAACAACTTGGGGTTGGAAAAATGAAACCAACGAAAATCACTTTGCAGTTGGCGGACCAAAGTTTAAGGGTCCCTAAGAGAGTTGTTGAAGATGTCTTGGTGCAAGTTGAACAATTCGTCTATCCTGTCGACTTTATTGTCTTAGATATATGTCCGGTGGTTGAACTTCAACCACACACACTACTACAAAATTAGATAAAGATGACAGTTCTAAAATTAAAATCATGTCAGTTTTTACTAAAACTATCATAAAAAACTATGTACTGAATGTTTTATGTCAGTTTATCAAATAACTGACATGTTAATTCATTTTTATGTCAGTTATATGAAAACTGACATAATTATCGTACTACCAAAATTAAAACTATGTCAGTTGTTTGAAAACTGTCATTAAATTATTTCAATAACTGTTATAATAAATTTAGACTAAATTTTTTATGTCAGTTTCTGATATAAGTGACATGTTAACTATTTCTTATGTCAGTTATGTAAAAAATGACATCTTATACAAAAGATAATAGAAATGACAATTGTGATTGAACAAAATGGATAACCAACCAAAACCGTCTTTCTTCCTCGAACCATATCCGAAAAGGAACCGAACGAGAGGACCGAATGGATATAGGTCTCGGTTTGGTTCTGATGATAACCGAACCATTGACCGAATCGAAAGCAAAACCGAACCGATAATTGATAACGGAAACCGAAACCGAACTAGGTAGGGGTTGGTAATTTTAGGGGTATTAATAACAAAAAATTTCAATTTCAATAATTTTTTATTTAGTTTATAACATTTTTTGTTATTAATTAATTAAGGATTAATTAATAATTTATAACCATTAGTTTATACCATTTTTTGTTATTAATTAATTAGGGATTAATTAATAATTAATTAGGGACTAATTAGATTACTCAGGACTTTGATTAGGCGGGAGAGATTTAACTTTTAGATTCCCCCGTTTTTGATCTGCCCAAATCGAAAATCAAATTGATTTTACCCCGTTTCGTCCAAATTCGATTACCCCTTTTTCGATTTTCTGGTTACAGTGAACG
>NMUG010000706.1:0-20685 GCA_002855965.1 Monotropa hypopitys | reverse complement strand
TAAAGGTCCATGAAAGCTTATCGTAGGCTTTTTCAAGATCCATTTTTAGGATCATGCCTCCCCTTCTACCTTTTTTGTTTCTGAGGGTGTGGATAACCTCTTGGGTTACAATAATATTGTCAGTTGTAGACCTCCCAGGCAGGAAACTGCTTTGGTTGGGACCTATAATGAATTTGAGCAGGGGTCTTATTCTGTTCACTAAGATTTTGGACATGATTTTGTAGAGGACGTTACAAAGACTAATGGGTCTAAAGAGACTGATCTTGTCCGGGCTATCCGTCTTGGGGATCAAAGCTATAAAGGTTTTGTTAACCTCTCTAGGGACACAACCATTGGAAAAATAGGTTTTAGTGAACCTACAGACATCCTCACCCACTTTGTTCCAGTGTCTCTGGTAGAAGGCAGCCTGGATGCCATCTGGACCTGGAGCTTTGAGGGGGGCCATAGCTTTGATAGCTTCCCAGACTTCCCTATTTGTTATGGGATTGCTAAGATTCTGGTTGTCCAAATGAGAGACATAATTCAGAGTAGGGGATGCTTCCTGAATCAGATTCCGAGTTGTACTCCCACAATAGAGGAATTTAAAGAAGTTAAGAGCAAGCTCAATGAGTTCCTCATGTCTCTCAACCCAATTCCCATCCTGGTTCCTGAGCCTTTCGATTTTGTTCCTTCTTCTCCTAATTACCGTGGAAAGGTGGAAGAACTTGGTATTACGATCCCCTTCAGAAATCCAACAATTTTTGGATTTTTGAAGCCAGATTAGCTCCTCTTGGTGGAGAGTTTGGGATAGCTCTAACTTAAGATTATCCTCCAATAAGGAGAGGTTGTGGTTGGTGCTGCTATCCTGGGCTGCTTGTATACCAGCTATCCTGGCAAGAAGCCATCTTTTCCCCCTAAAACTATTCCCAAAAACATTCCTATTCCAATGCCTGGCAGCAGCCGTGAAGTTATTGATGCAAGTGACAGCATTGTCCCCTACCCAATTAGAATTAACTAAATCAGAGAATGACTTATCCAAGAACCAAGCTGCTTCTACCCGAAAAGGTTTATTGATGGGATTGTGGGGGTTAATACCATCAGTATGAATCATGATAGGGGAATGATCAGAGTACATTCTAGGAAGAACAAAATCATACCATCCGGGTGCTGAGTCCTCCAGACAGGGTTGGCAAGGGCTCTATCAAGTCTCTTCTTAACGTTAGCCATCCCCCCTGCCATTGGACCAAGTGAATTTAGATCCAGTAAAACCCAAATTAATTAAATTACAGTCGTTAATGTTAAGACCAAACCTGGATCTTTAAGAAGAAGAGTAGTCGCGAGCATTAGACCTGTTTTCCTCCGTGCTCACCGTGTCATTGAAATCACCCGCCACAAGCCAACTAACTGAATTGCTGTTCGCACCTCCCTGAGCTCCGACCAAAGGATAGCTCTCTCTTGGGGGTTAGGGTTCCCATATACTGCCGTGAAGAGCCAGTCATCGTAGCCATCTCTCTTGATCATGGCGTGGATTGATTGGGGGTTGTTTTGACCATATTAACCGTCACACACGACGTGTCTCATATGACCCAAATACCTCTAGCCCTACCCCTAGGATTCACGGACACTGAAGTTTGAAATCCCTGATTTTTAAAAAAAAAGTACCCATCAATTCAAAGGTTACTTTTGTCTCCAAAAGAGCCACAACCTCAGGTTTTTAAACCCTAATAATCTCCTTAAAGTGGGATCTGAATCTTGCATTACCAGCACCCCTGCAATTCCAAATCATTATGTTAAGACTAGGCATAGGAAAACAATCGTCTAAGTCTGCTTCCTCCTCAATACCCAGATTAGTCCTTATCAGATTCTGCTCTTTGTCGTGTGAGATCATCCGATTGAACCTGACTGAGTTCAGTCTTCCTTCTTCCATCCTTGGGTCTCTCAGTTTTATTTTTACTTTTGTCGCCTCCATCCACCACTCGCATTGGGCCAGGCGTACGGCTTCTATCTCTGGGTCTAATCCCATTCTATCCTCCGCAAGATCTTCCACGATGAAGTTCGTCACTTCTGGTCTCGACATTGGTGGTTATTGTGGGTGGTGTTACGATCAGCGGTTGACTTTGGGTAATCTGCAGTGCAGCGGTGGGGTTATCTTTTGGTTCTACTGATTTGTGAGGGCTAGAAGTGTTTATGACTGTTTGGGTGGTCATATTCACGTCAATGCCCTAATTTTAGAGGACTCTGAAAGGTTGGGCTGGGTTGGGGGTCCTGAGGTGGAAGGTGGGCTTGCTGTAGATTTTGGAGATTGGTCCTTTTTTGAGCCCAACTGGTCATTTTTGAGTTGCTACTGCCCCACACTCATTTTTGGAACTTGGTTGTTGTATCTAGTCTGGGTAGGATAGTGGTTTTTTCCTTTCTCTTGAATTTGTTTGCTTTTACGATTGTCCCGGTGGGCTCTAGACTGGTTAGGTCCTATTCCCCTTGCCTACTTGCTTCTTCTGGCTACCACCATCCATTCTCCCAGCCCAATTGTTTCTGGGTCTTCACTGTGACACATGCCATCCATGGTTCTCGGCGCCTCTCTCGAGCACTCGCCTGCAGCGATGCTAGTAATCTCCATTTCCTTTCCATCCTCCAAGAGGCCTTTGTCCGGACAAATTTCTTTTCGATGTCCCACCCTTCCGCACTTGAAACAAATTGTATAGAAGTGCTCGTATACAATATTGTAGTCATAGCGACCTATCGCTATTGATGCTTCTAAAGGTTTACTCAGATCCATTTCTGCGCACAAACGGGCATAGCTGCCTCTCGAAGTTTCCAGAGTCCTGTTATTGACCTTTAGGGGTTTTCCCAGGGCTCCTGCTATTTGGTAGAGTGTTTCCTCTTCATAATATTCTGTCGATAGCATTGGAATCCTGAACCAAATGGCGGTTTTGATTGCAGTCGCACAATCAACTCTGAAGTCTCCATACCATTTCTGGACTATAAGATAGTGGTCTTGTATGATCCAGGGCCCCCCCATGAGGGCTCTGTTGTAGTCAGATTTCGATTCGAACTTAATCACATAAAAACCCAGACCCACATCCAATGGGGAGATGAGGCCTTCCGGGTGCCATAATGCATGGATTCTGTCCATTAGAGGCTTGAATCCAATATTCCGTCCAAGTAATTTTATGATTAAACTTCCCTTCCAGTTTTCACGTAGGCGCTTAATTTATTCCTCAGAAAAACAAACTTTGATGCGCGATTTCGTTTGGCTGGTCTCTCCACAGATTTTGCCTTCGCAATCTGGGTCTTCAAAGGGGTTGTTTTCATTAACCAATCTATTCCCTGATTGAGCATTTAGAAGTGTTGCCTTGAAGGATCTTACCTGGTTGCTTGGGCTCCCCTTCTGGCCTGGCTTAATCCCCTGTTCCACCACTAGATTAGCAGAGTTTTCTTCATTCTCCGTTCGCATATCCTCATCAACTTGGAGGCCTGGCGTATTCGTAGCCATCTCGGAGTCCACAAGAGAACTCTGGTCGAGGTTTCCGGTCTTTGGTTTCTTATTACTCCTCAGGTCGTAGCCATGGATGCCGCCGGGTGTGAGCGGAGGATCCCCCGGATCCTTGGTAGAGGGCATAACAGCTATAATCTTCAGAGAGCGTAAATTCTAGAGAGAGAGTCAATCGTAACACGGAGTTTACAGCCCTGCTAATCGCACACAATTTGTATGCACACAATACACACATAAATTATGAGCACGACAGGGTTTACACGAAAAATTGATTTCGAAGTTTTGTTTAAAATATTATTTTATGATATCCTATAAAAAATCAGTTCAATCGAATAATATATAAATTTTCCTTAATCGTTTGAATTTTCACACGGTTTTTCGTATTTTTTATGATTAAATCCAAACGATTAAAGAAATTTTATACATTATCCGATTGAACTAATTTTTTACAAGATAGCCTAAAATAATATTTTAAACAAAACCTCGAAATCAAATTTTCCATGCAAAGCCCGTTGTGTTGTGCACACAATTTGTATGCGGATTGTATGCACATATCATTTTCCTTTTTTATATAACTCAAGATGTCCAAACCTGCTTTAGTTATGCATACCCTGACTAATTATGAGAGATCAAAACACCACACGCAAGATCCAATTAAAACAGAATGATCCCATTAAAAGTTGATACCATCTACTAAAATTTTGCTCACTTATCTGACAGGTGAATACACAATATCCTCAAAAAAAATGAGTAACCCATCAAGATGCTTCTAGTTTGCAATTGTGTACCCCAAATTTGACCAATCAAAGAAGAAATATGATTAATCTGTGCAACAGTGTACACCATGCACGAGCAATAGGCATAGATTAGATGGCTCTTTTTGCGAGAAATACATACTTCTCCAAAATTTATTATGTCAAAGTGAATTTTTTGGAGGCCAGTTATGGATATCAAAGTGAGACATGGGTTTGTTTCATGAATACAGACATGTTTGTCGTTCCTCTGTTGATGCGTTCTCGCCGTTCCGTTCCATGTACAAGTGTATCTGCAATAATACAGAACGAAAACCATGCCACTACTTGCAACAAAACTGCACTCACTGTCATCTTTTGGCCAATTAGGAGATTTACATGAAAACTAGCCAAAATGACAATCTAGTTCCATTGGCATTTCGTAAAATCTCATGCACTACTGCGCGTGGAAATCTAAAAACAACTAATGCCATGAAGAAAAATACTAAGGAGACTTCTCGGAGGAGACATATGTGAGCAACTTACATCGATACGAGGATCCTGGATTAGGTATTAATCGCTTAACAATATCTCTCTGCACATTATTTTCCTTTCCCCATGGGTCCTTCGCGCTGGTTTCGGAAGTGACTGAGGAGTTGTTGTGCCTGCTTCGGGATTAACAAGAAAATACTGTTATCATATTTCACCGACTCACGACAAAGTTTAATTTAAGAACCAACAGACCATGATACATTCTTTTTTGAAAAAATCCTTTATTTTTCCCAAACATGTTAAAACTTGGAATCACCATTTTTGGGCATGTAACATGATTTCCCATGTTTTCTACCTTACATTCATTAATTTCAATGACAAACATAACGAACGGAAGAAATGACATACCTTCTCCTTTGCTCTTGGTGTGCCAGACTGAGACAATGCGACAAGAGGTGGAACAGCTCCTTCTTGCAAAACCAGGCGACAAAACCTCGAACTATTAATGCACAGTTCGAAAAGTATGGAGGCAGCATTTTCTTTTCCTCTCTGAGACCCCGTCTCGATAATCTCAACAACCGATGGTATTCCCCCTGCTCTCACAATTGCAGTGCATCCCTCAGCAACTGTAGACAAATTTGCAAGAACAGCAACAGCCTTGTCAAGCATTTCTGCTGTGGGGTCCATCAACCCAACAAGATACTTCACAGCTCCCGCTTGAATGATTCGGGCCTTATTCTCATGAAATATCGAAAGGTTAAACAAAGCAGTAGCGGCATCTTTCTTTCCTCTAAGAGTGCCCGTGTGAAGAAGATCAACCAAGGCCTTAACAGCACTAGAGCGACCAATCTTTACCCTGTATTCTTCCAAAACAGAGAGACTGAACAATGCCGCTGCAGCATTCTCTTTGGCCCCACCATTTCCTGTTCTCAGAACATGGATTAGTGGTTCTATCGCACCGGCTTCTGCGATCCTGGCCTTGATGTTTTCATTTATTGATAGGTTCAGAAGCGCAGTAACCGCATGCTCTTGAGTTAATTCCACTTCCGAGTATAACAGCGACAACAATGATGCAACCGCCCCTGAGCACCCTATGATGACACGATTCTCGGTGTTGTGTTTAGCAAGGAAACGCAGTTTCGCTGCAGCAGAGGTTTGCACCGCATTTGATTGGCTCTTTAGATTTTCAACAAGTTCGTCAATCTGAGAACGCGTGGTCATATCGTCACCCCCTGACTTGGGCGACTGAAGCGAAAGCGTTCTAGAATAGTTATTGTTCCCATTTACGGACACTTCAGCCATTGTCTTGGAACTATGATATTGTTTTTTCTCCAATAATTTGGGAGGAGAGAATTCTGAATTTTTATTCGAAGGAGAAGAAGAGGCACATTCGGATATTATTTCTCCTGACAACTCAATGCTAGAGACTGCACTCGATGCTGATTCACTCCTGCTGTGAACATATGACTGATCAGTGGATGAATGGTATAAATTTTCCGTTTCCCCGCTACAAAATTCACTCGATTCTTCCTGGCTAAATCTTAAGGAGGCGTCAATTTTTGGCTTCTGAAACTCATGTCCAACCTCAAGGGAGGATCTTGATATTGAATCGTTACTTAGTGAGGAACGGAAACTGTCCGTACGAATAAGATCTTCACAAGATGTTGCATTTGCAGACTCGGACAAGACTGGATTGTTGTGCTTATGGTTGTCGGAGAATTTTACACGGTTTTCTTCGCACCAATTTGTTATCAGAGCTTTGACAGTGTAATTGGGAATGAGGTTTGTGTGTGAAAGCTTTTGACGGGTTTGGGGGCATATAGAGAACCCATTATCCAGCCATTTCTGGATGGAATCCCGATCGTAAGTTTGGCCAGAAGCCACAATCACCGGATCCAACATAAGTTCCAAGGATAAAGGGCAGCGGAAATATGAAGGGATCCTTACACCATTCATGGATTTCAAGTTCTCTAGTTTCACCACAAAATCACGAATATCGGACAAGAGGTCAATGACGTAGTTGATTTGATCTATTTCCCCTCTCACTTTATTAACTTGGGTTGTTGTTCTCTCCTTTTCCAATGCAATGCTCTCTTTCAGCAGTTCCTTGCTTGACGTCAGACTAAATGACTCGATTATCCTCAATAAATAATCAGAGGAAGGAACCATTCCTTCTCTACGACTTTTTATAGCCTCTTTTATGCAATCTGATACTTTTTCAAGCTTTAGACATTGAAGTTCCTGCTTGCAGTGCTGAAAGAGAAAACCAGAAATTAATAGTCAACTCAGCATGGTCTATCAACTGCAACGGGTTAGCCTGGTGATCAAACCCTCAGACTTGGGGAGTTCGAAACCTCACAGGTGCTGATAGGTGCTTAATTGCACTCATGAAAGCCTGGTAACTTATATATTTTAGCCTCATTTGTCTCGTTACTTGACAGAATTTAATACGTTATTGTGTTTTTAGGTTTTGATGACCTTTGCATGTGAAACGATGATAATAGATTGTTATTGTAACACCCGTTCTATTTAATTCACAATTAAATGATTTATTAAAGGTGCATGCGTTATTGTTTTAATATCATGGTTGCATGGTTATAGATGTTAACATGCATGCGGTGAATTGCTAGGTGAAAGGTTTTAAATTAAAATTGATGGCAATGTGGGAAGTATGGTTCGTTGTATTTCATGGTTGTTTGAGGACCATGGTATTGCTTGAAGGCATTGAGTCCTTAGAGATCTTGTGAGAGAATAGATCTCTTGAAGTTATGATTCGGAGTTGATAGCCTTGAGTGTTTGAGGACTTGTTCGTAAGAGAGACTCGGGAAGGTCGTGGATGGATGTCGTGGTGAATTTCGATATTTAGAATGGTGAGTAAATGTTCGAGGTTTAAGGGCATGTGAAACGTAATTCACTTTGGAAATTGGTAAAAAGGTTTTATGCGATTGAGGTTAGATGTTGGATTCCGGTAAGCGGTTTAAAGGTGTTTTAAGTATAGTTCCTAATGTCTTTCGGTGTCTAAATTGATGGGAAAATATTTGAGTTTGAGTGTAGGGTGAAAGAAAGTGAGAGAGATTGAATTCGGGCATTTTCCGGGGTGCTCGTCCGAACTAGGGTGAGTGGCCATCCGGACGAGAGTGGCAGAGGCAAGTTTGGGGGTTTCTGGGTGCTCGTCCGGACTAAGGTCTCGGTCGTCCGTGTTGTGCGCCGATCGAACATCACCAACACCAAACAGAAAAAAGAACAACCAAGAAACAAGATACACAAAGCGAGATGGGTTTTATTACAATCCGGAGAAAATCCGAGTTTTGTGTTACACACTCACTCTCAATCTCACAAATAAAACCTCACAAATCTCTCGTGTATCTCTCTCACACACTGTCACCCTCTGTAGCAACCAAGAAAAAAAAACTCTTCTATGACTACTCTCGGCAGCCTCTCTCTGTACTCCATCTTCCGCAAAGAATAACATATATACTATATATATAAACTTGCGCAGGCCCTAAACAATTTCCGAAACCGCCTTAAATTTCGCTCGAGCGAAGGGCATCACGCTCGAGCGAAAAAGGCAACTCGCTCGAGCGAAGGGAGTCGCTCGACTCCAGAGAGATTCCCGTTGTTTGAAGCAAAAAACCGCTCGAGCGGAGTAAACACGCTCAAGCGAAATCTAGCTTGAGCGTAACATCACAAAGCTTGAGCGAAAAAAAAAACTCCTTTTTCCAGCCCACACAGGGTGGAATCGCAACAATCACCCCCTCCAACCCGAGTGGGCAAAGTCGCCTACAACACCGCCATGTCACCTCCTCCAATCAGTTATCTCTAGCAAACGCCTGTGTCACTAACCAGTCGAGCATCCATGTACCACCAAACAGAGTACAAAAGAACGAAAGAGTGTATCCTTGCAAAGCCAGACTCCGTAGCCAATCAGAAAATCCGAGTACCGCACCCCCTCAACTGAAATGCCTCCACTCGCACACCTCAAATCCGAGGTATCCGCGCTTTCCTACCAAAGCGCTCGCACCCCCTCAACCGGGTGCGTCTGAGACTCAATGGCTCGGAAACCTTGGTGATAGTGTCCCTCCCTCTGTGTCGACAACTCCGGAGAGATCACTACCATCAAACACATCAAGAGCAAAAGAAACTCTTTTTGGCTTTTCCGGGGCCCTTCCTATCACGTCAGATCCCACAAGCCTATATAGCCCACCAAATCTCTTCCCCAACTAAACTTCACGCTTTCCAACAGAAACCCGAAATACTCCAGAATCAGCAGAAAAACTACATCCTCTCTCATCAAGCATCCCGAGAGATATCAAGTTCTTCTTCACTCCTGGCACGTGTCTTACTCCCGCTACTGTCACAATCTTTCCACTTGGCACTCGAAACTTCACTGTCCCCTTGCCAATAACCTGATTCGTTGAACCGTTGGCCATTTGGACAAGACCTCCATCGCATGCCTCGTACTCCCAAAACTGTGATCTATCCCTGCAGATATGATATGAGCACCCTGAATCTAGTGCCCAATCCGATTTCCCTGCATCTGTAGCGTCTAACACTGCCAATGCCAAATCATCATCGGAGTCCTGAATAGCCACTGCTGCATCCTTTGGTGAGCTTTTTTCTTTCTCCGCCTTAACCCTTGGACAATTCCGTTTTATATGCCCCTTTTCTTGGCAATAATAGCAAGTGAAAATATGCCCCCTCGATTTGGAACGATTTCTGCCTTCTTTCCCTTTACTTCCTTTTCCTTGGTTCCTGCCCCTGTTACAATCCAAAATCAGCGCTCGAGTCTCGTTAGCCTGTTCAGTCCCCATCTCTTTCCTCCTTGCCTCCTCATTGAAGATAGCATCCTTAACCATAACCATCGTCAATTTTCCTTCCGGCGCAGAGTTACTCAGGGAAACCACCAACGTCTCCCAATTATCTGGTAGGGAACTGAGCAACAACAAAGCCTGCAACTCATCATCGAATTTCATCCCAACATTGGACAACTGATTAACCAAATTCTGGAACTCACTAGAATGTGCAGCAACCGAATCCCCAATCTTGAGCTTCAAATTCACAAGTCTCCTCATGGGTAGCGCTTTATTTCGGGATGTTTTCGACTGATACATCCCCTCCAATTTCGTCCACAAAGCATAAGCGTCTGTCTCCTGGACTACATGATGAATAACCTCCTGTCCAACACACTGGCGAATCAACGCACCCGCTTTCCTATTCAGACTTTTCCAATCTTCAGTTTTCTTATCCGTTAGCTTGACTCATGTGCGTTCCAAGGGATGATACAATTCCCTCAGAATAAGCATATCCTCCATCCGAGGCTTCCAGATCGCATAATTGGTCGCTGTCAATAGAGTCATCATATTCATGTTAACTTCCGACATCTCAACAAACAAGATAATCTCAAAACAATACCCTTAGAAACTCACACAACTGATTTGATACTCTCGGAACGATTAAAGCAGTCAAATCAAAACGTACCGTCAATATCCGTACCAAATCTCCGCCAACAGAGCCCGGGAATAGATCCGGGACGTCGAACAGTGTCAGGAACGACCAAAGAACAGCAGAGCAGACCGGATCCCGTTGTCGCGCGTATACAGCACCGTGCGAGTAGATCTCACTCGCGTACACGCGCCGCCTTCAACCGGCGTGTGAGGCCTCCTCCGGTGACAAAAAACCGACCACCCACACACTGTGGTGATCGTCTCCGAGAATTGAACTTTTCCTTCTGATTTGGTGATCTCCGGTGCTTCAACCTTGCTCTGATACCAATTTGTTGTGCGCCGATCGAACACCACCAACACCAAACAGAAAAAAGAACAACCAAGAAACAAGATAGACAAAGGGAGATGGGTTTTATTACAATCCGGAGAAAATCCGAGTTTTGTGTTACACACTCACTCTCAATCTCACAAATAAAACCTCACAAATCTCTCGTGTATCTCTCTCACACACTGTCACCCTCTGTAGCAACCAAGAAAAGAAAACCCTCTTCTATTACTACTCTCGGCAGCCTCTCTCTGTACTCCATCTTTCGCAAAGAATAACATATATACTATATATATAAACTTGCGCATGCCCTAAATAATTTCCGAAACCGCCTTAAATTTTGCTCGAGCGGAGTAAACATGCTCAAGCGGAGTAAACCGCCTTAAATTTCCGAAACCGCCTTAAATTTCGCTCGACTCCAGAGAGCTTCCCGTTGTTTGAAGCAAAAAACCGCTCGAGCGGAGTAAACATGCTCAAGCGAAATCTAGCTTGAGCGTAACATCACAAAGCTTGAGCGAAAAAAAACTCCTTTTTGCAGCCCACACGGGGTGGAATCCCAACAGTCCGGACGAGGGAGTCTGCGGGGAATTCTTCAGGACGAAGCTCGGGCTCCTCCCCAACACCTAACAAAAACCCAATATACTAAATGAGCAAACATTTAATTCTATGAATTTCTCCCCTTGATAATTTTCTCTTAAATAATTTATTGAGTTTTTTTTAAATCATTTAAATTATGATTTTCCCTTAAAATTACCATTTTTGCCAAAGCACTGGATACCGGTATCATAAAAACCCAGGATGCCGGTATCATAAAGAACAATTGGGATACCGGTTTCTGGCGTACGCCCTGAGAGTACGTCCTGCTTCTCGGTGCAGTCCTCAACCTCGTTGTAGATGTCCACGTACCTTCTGGCGTATGCCCTGAGAGTCTCATCTGATCGTTTTCTTAACGAAGTCAGAGAGTCAAAGTGCTTTGGCGCAGCTCGGCTGGTCATGAACCTACCAACAAAGGTCTCGGCTAACTGCTCCCAGTTGCAGATCGATCGCGGCGCTAGCTTGTGGTACCATTTGAGCGTTGTCCGGCTCAAACTGGATGCGAACATCCTGCAATAGAGGCTCTCATCCCCCTCGTGCAGGATTAGAGACTGCTGGTAGTCCTTCAAGTGTGCCACAGGATCCGTCCTCCCATCATAATTCTAGAAGTTGGGGAGGCTGAAGCCTCGGGGAATCTAATAGCTATTGATTTCCCTGGAGAGCGGGGTGGAGGTGATCTGCTGGACGGCTCTCTTTGCGGTCTCTTGGGCCGTTCCCCGGTCCTTGAAACACACATCGAGCCACATCCTCATATCTTCGAAGTTGGTTGGCGCGGAGTTGACCGGAGCTGAATTCAACGGTCACTCCGCGAATTCACCCTGTGCGGGGGCCCTGAGATGAAGCTGGTCCCTGAGGTCCCGCACACGGGGTGCTGATTGCTGGTGTCGTGTATCGCCCGCACGGCTACTCGTCCTGCTTTGATTCTCGCTGGGCTGCGGGGGGTCCCGAGCTACCCTTCGCCACTCCCGACGACGGGGTGGGCCCCTCCTTTCTCTGTCATCTGGCTGACGGGTCCTACCCGTTCATTCTGTCGCCGCCACCTGGTTTCCAGAAGGGCGAGGGGGATCCTGTCGTGACTGGCTCGCCTGAGGAGCCTCTGAGTGTTGATGTCGGCGGCCAACGGGCCTCTGCTTTTCCTGGGGCTGTTCGGACAGCCTAGTCACCTCCAGCTCCAAGCGCTGAATCGCCTGGTTCTGGGTCCTGATGATCTCAGCCAAGTCCTCGTCTCTGATCGACTTGGACCTGAGTGGAGACCGAGTATACTGTGAACGAGACCGGCTGTCTCCTTCCTGGGAGTACTCCATCTCCCTGGCGTCGTAGTGCTGGTCTTCTGGAACGTCGTCTTGGATCCTCAGTGGGTCCCCAGCGCCTCTGGCAGGGATTCTAGAGGTCCCTCCCAGGCTGGGAACGCCTCCACGAGTATCCAAGAGACGTGACTAGTTGTTGGTGATCTTTCTGGGTGCCGGAGAAGGATCGGAAAGGGTGGCCACTGGATGCCTCCCCTTCCCAGCCTCTTATCCGACGATGATGGGGGTTTCTTTTTCGTGGTTTTCCATCTCTTCTCGTCTGGTCCTGAGCTTCTGGTTTGCTTTCCTTGCTTTCGTGGGTGGATTTCCCACAGACGACGCCAATTGTGCGAGGGTAAAATACTCGAGTACTACCCTTGCAGGTGAACGACTGAATATCTTGATTCTGTGACCTTCTCTGCCAATCTGCTCCAATACTTGCTAGCCATGCGCTCACAGAAAACTATTAGAGGACCTCCCGCCTCTAGCGGCCGGAAGGCTCTCCGATGATTAAGTTAGTCCTAAATCGAAGAGAGAAAACTGTAAGCACAAGAGAGTCTGGGAGCAAAATGGCATGTACCGTTTACCGGTGGTTTATCTCTTGCTTATATACTCATGCCTTCCGGGTTTCCAACTTCTCACTGGAAACGAGGTCTTCCTAGGACTTCTCGTCCCTTTTCCTTGTGCCTGCTGCACTCTGACAGATGTCTGCCACATTTCCCGACAAAAGAGAATGTGGGCACACCTTTTTACTGTTCTCGGAACTCGAACTATAACTTTGGGAAGAGGGATTCTGACACGCGTGCCTCCCACCGTTCTCTGGTTGGCCAACACGTGGACGTCTCGTCTGCCACCCATTCCTGCGCTGTTCCACTGGATGCCGCGCAGGTGGATGTCGGCCGCACACGGCCGACCTAATCCGCACTACGGGCGCTGCTTGGGAACGTGCTCAACTGTACCAAACCTGGTCTGGCACGTGCTACTCTGGAAGACTATTCTCTTCGCTGTGAGGATGCTAGCCACACAGGGCCAGCCTAGTCCGCACAACGAACATGCTGGACACGGCACGTGACTAGCTGTATCTCTAGTGATCCTGCATGTCCCTGAACAGCTACTTGCCAACTACCTGGATGTTAGCCGCACAGGGATAACCTAATCCGTAGTGCAGGGGGTACTGTTGGACACCTAACAGGCTGTATCTACCGGAAGATCTAGCACGCCGCGTAGCATAACTTGATGCCGCACTGAATGGATGTCTTGCCGCACACGGCTGACCTAATCCGTACTGCGGGATGCTAATGACGTGGCAATCTGGGCCGAACTGCCGTTGATGCTGTGATGGTGCGATCGTGCCCTCGACACGTGGCAAATCCTGATTAACCCCACTACAAAACTCTAGAGGTAATCTTAAACCATTCGGATACAAACTTACGCTTTACAGGAACTGACTACGCAATAGGGGTAGATTTGAAGCCCTGAACGATTTTCTTCCATAGTTCGCAGATCAATTTAATTTTTGCAATTTTATTTATTTAGTTTCTAAATAAAATCGAATCTAAATCTTTTTCCCTAAAGTCAATTTAAGAATTAATCAATTTTATCTTAACTCAGTAATTAGTCCCAATAGACCGATACTCGAACTTAACCACTATTCTCCATATTAGTAGTTAATTCTTGTTTTTAAACATTATTTTTGATTCGGTAACAACCCAATCAGGTGCCATCAACTCATTGAGGGGCCAATCCATCCAGGAATTTACCAAACATTCAGGATGGTCTATATCAGCAAACTAAGAAAGTGATGGATACGAAACTACTAAAACTAATAGATTTTAAAAGAATACAGAACCAAAAGTAGAGGAACGAACTGGAGAGTAGGTAAACAATTATGACCAAGGAACTGTCAAACTAACATCGTAAAAGGAAAAGAAAATGCAAGAACAAAAACATAAAATTTTTCTTTTCAAGTAACTGAACATACTCCAACTTCATACCCACCTGAACAGCAGTCAAACTAGAAGCAGAGGGTGAAGACTGCAACAGTCTACAAACAATCTGACAAATCTCAAGTGAAGAGCTTTGTATTTTCATCACCAACGGCTCACCCTTAAGAACCTGGACAGAACAAAGGCGAAAGTAATGGAAATCATTGACTAAGTAAGCTAAATATTAAAACATAGCGAAGAGAGAATCGCTAGTCTTTCTTCACTTTAATAAGACGAGGAAATGGAATACGGAATCGATGTCTTAAATGGGTTTAAATTGACTCTTGCGCAATTACAAGTTTTCGTTTTCTGTTCAAAGTTCAAGAATTCACAAGTAGCCTTAGGGAATTCAAGAAAATTCAATTATTTTACTAATTAAAAGTGTCTTGGGAATGGGTACGAAATAAACACAAATATTTATCAGAGGGAAAGAAAATATCAAACTTATTCAAAATGAAGAAAAAAAGATAGTATACATATACAACGATAACTAATAATAAATCCATAGTACTTTGCTTCCCTTTCACTTGTTTTGTTTCCTTCCTTCTGGCATTATATGAAACCATGTAATGAGCAGAAAAGGTGCTCACGCTGCGAATCTGACTCATCTTGGAGGACCAGCTCTCCATGAACTCCCGAGCCTCATTCACAGTTACATCCAGTTCTCCGCACTCTTTATATAGTACTTCGTCTGAGGGTATTTTGTAATCAACAATATCATCAAGCACCGGTTTCAAAAGCTTCAGCAAGATGGCTATATTTGTATAACTCTTTTGAGCTGGAATAGTATTTGTTGTCTGGCATGAAACTAGATGAATGAATCGAGAAATGCTGTTAACAACACATCTTACAGACTTTGTATCCATCTTACAGACAGTGGCCTCAAGATTAGCCCTGTTATCATGCAACAGACGATGTGCTTTAGCAGTTTCAGAATACAACTATTTCAATACATCCGCAGTCAATCCAATTCTGCAACGATAAAAGGATTCCATGCTCTAAAATTGTGCTATTCTTTATCACCTCCTCAGACACAGGGTTAAGGAAAAGTTAAGCTAACCATATTCCAAAAGTAAGATTCTCAAGCTACTATAGACATACAAGCTACTGCACGACGGACACATTCCATATAATGCTGACATACGAGTTAAAGTTTATTTGTAGAAGTCTGGTTGGGTAATGAGATCTTGAAGTCCATATTAGCTCATGCAATGCTTGAATTTAATCGAGGATATAATTGAGAGAATTTAGTGAAGCTTTTAAACCACCACCGGGGTCAGTATCTCATCACACTCGTGAAATGTGCGATGCAAATCTAACCCATGGTGTGATGCCTACAAGAATCTTAGTTACATGTCTATATATTCTTCTTCTCTTGATGTATAAGCCTCTTACAGCTCAACTGCATCTACCCTGCCTTTATTTTACAAGCCTATAGCAACTTCAAAAAAACTTGAAATTAGTGAAACAAAGACAGATGGTCTTTTCGACAGATTATTTAACAAGATTAAAAAAATTGATACCCAGGCTTTAGTTGTTTTTGCTCGATGGGATTGACCTTAACAACAAAGCAACCCCACTGAGAACATAAAGATAACACCTTTACTAAATTCTGCCCAATTTCATGGCAATTACAGTAGTAACTAGTTTTTTTTTTTTGGAAAGTTACAGTAGTAACTAGTTAACAACTGGAAACCTAAAGATATAAATAGAAATAGGAGAACAATAAAAGAAGGTTGAAGATAACTCATGGATGATATATTACAGATTCAGGCATACTGCAGCAACAATAACCAATAATCTTTCCGTTAACGGTCGTGTCATGACTCGTGGAGGAGAATTGGGTTACTCCCCGGAAAAGGAATTGATAAAGAACAGGGTTGCTCCTAAGTGTTCGATATAATACAGAAATTGTAATACTCGTCTTAAAAAAATTCGGATGTTATTTATTTATTAACAAGATTACGCATGTTTCAATTGTAATTCACTCTGGTTTAATGCCTTGAAGGATTTAAGTGAGAAAAACCATATTAGATGTGTCGGGTGTGGGTATTAGAGTAAATCCCGAGAGAGAGAATTATGTGTTAAATAAAGTTGTAATCTAATAAAAAACTCTAGTTTTGAAGTTCATGGTAATTTAGGATGAGTTAGGAATAGAATGTTAAGTTTCCAGAAATTTGGCCCAAGAAGAGGTTATATATCGATATGATCAGTGAGGAGTAATCATATATCGATATAAGACTGTTGGTTTTCTGGTTTTTGGTCCATAGGTAATTCCTATACCGAAATGTTCTATTAACGTATATCAATATGTGTAGAAAGCCGAAGTATGTATATCGATATGTGGATTGTTGCTCTCTGAAAAATTAGTTGGGGCAACTTGGGTATATCGATATGTGCTCATCGATATGTGGTAATCGCAATGGGAATGGGTAGATCAAAGAATCTATATCGAAATGTTGAAAAATTGAGTACATATCGATATATATATGTCGGTATATCGAAATGAAGATTGAGTGCAGGTGTTGCAAATTTAGGAGTCGGTGTATTTTTGTTTGTATTCGTTTATGAATCAAATCATTCGGTGGAAATCAAATTATTCTCAAAACGTTCCCAGAAACCACAGAAAATAGTATAGAGAGAGAGAGAGAAAGGAACCGAGTGAGAGAGAAGTAGAAATTGAAGGAAGATTTGGTCGGGAAAATCAAGTATAAGGTCCGGGAGTCACTCAATCAGGTAAGACATTTCTTTTAACATCCAATTCATTCGGAAATTAAGAATAATTTCTGAGTTCTGTGAGAAAAATCAAAAATAAAGGTTTTGGAAGTTTAGATGGATTATTTCAAAATTCGTATATAATTGTAGAAATTTTAACGAGTTAATCCTTATTTGATAAACGGATTCATGATGGAAACATGTTTGAGAAGTATGAATTCCAGTTAATATATGTTATATGATTCTCTGTTAAAATTCTGGAATTTGGTTGTGAAGAAAAAGATGAACAATTGATTTAATTCTGGGATTCCTTTTGATTTGAATGTATATCGATATATGACATGGTCATGTATCGATATGTGCAATTGAAAGAATAACAATTTATGTTGAACGAAAGAATAACAATTTATGTTGATACATGTGCCTGTTTCGCTTTCATTTGATATTGAGCAGGATATTGTTGTATTGTCATTGTTTAATTATTTCATATGATTTCTGATGAACTCTTCTGGAATTCAATTTCAGATTCCAGATTTTCAGGAATAGTTTAGATGGTCCACTACTAGCGTAAGGTGTCATAGTTGGCAAACACATGGTAGCTGAGCCTTCCTAGATTAGTTTTATCTAGTTTGTTGTATTTTGGATAGTTGTAACCATTAATAAGATTTGTTTTTAGTTTACTTTCTGCAGAAAACTCTGCACTGTAATAGTTTGTTAAAAGTTTTAAGTTATGAAGTTTAATCGTTGGTTTGGAAATTTTTAAGTTGAGAAGTTATTTCATTTATCCTTGAGATCAATTAAGGATTGAAATGTGGATTAGTAAGTTTATGATTGCCACATCTCGCGTCGGCAGGGCGATTAGGGGTACCTTGACGGGGCAGGGTGTGACAGTTTTTGGTATCAGAGCACGGTTATTAAACCGATATCTGAAATGTGGGATGAGTGGTAGTCTAGTAGTGGACCATATGAGGTGGATGAATCTAGATGTTAGGAAATTGACTAATGTACTAGAAAAATGGTTATCCATGTTGTGTTGTGTTGTATTTAATATGTTTAAATCAGGTTATATAAATTGGAAAGAGGATGTGATCAACATGAACAGAAAGCTTCTTCGGAATTAGTTAGAGTTCCGAGAGAAGAAATAGGAGCAATGGCTGAGGGTGCATGAGTTCAAGCAGGGGTTGTACCTACTGGGGACATGGGAACAGAAAGATTATTGGCAACGTTCTTGCAATGGCAGACTCAACAAGCTGCATCAGCAAGTTCAGGTACCAAATTGATAGAAAATTTCAAAAAGTTAATGCCAACTGAGTTTGGGGGTACCGTTAATCCAATTGAAGTGGATGATTGGTTAAAATCTGTTGAAATGGTATTAACTGTAATGGGGGTCGATGATCCACAAAAAGTGATGTTGGCTACATTCAATTTAAAGGAGGAAGCTTTAGTGTGGTCGAAAGCAATTCAAAGACATCTTACTGCACCGATTCTGGGAATTCTACCGGAAGTACCGCAAGAGATTACACTGGCACGGTTTGTTCAAGCTTTTAAGATCAATATTGCCCAGAAGCTTACCAATTTTCCCAAGAAGCGGCATTTATTGACTTGAAACAAGGAAGAATGACCGTATCCGATAATGAAGTCAGATTTGCGGCTTTGTCACGATATGCGGGAGATATGGTTGATACCGATGCAAAGAAATGCCAGAGATTTCGAAAGGGGTTAGAAGACAACATTAGAACACGGCTCACGACATTCAAAGAAAGAAATTATGCAGAGGCTCGGGAGATCGGAAAGGATGTACAAGAAATGTATTCAAAAAGAGAACAATTCAAGAAAAGGATAATAAATTTTGGGCCATCGGGGAAATTTACTAGTTGAAGTGGAAGTTCGAAGGGTGAGGGCCGAACACAATCGACAAATGTGAAAAGAAGTTCTAAATTCCAAAGTGGACATCGGCCATATCAAAGTGCAGGAGGACAAAGTATCGGGCGAGGTGGATTTTCTAAAGGTCGTAGTTCTACCTTTCGTTGTTATAGGTATGGATCAGCGGACCATAGTATTAGGGACTGTCTAGAAAAAGATGAAAGCGTAAAATGTTATAGATGCGGGGAAATGGGGCATAAAGCTAATCAGTGTACCAAGCAAAAGTTAGTAGCTCCAGCATCTTCACTGGATAGTGTACCAGCTGGTAGAGGATCATCTCTGAGTGGGTCAGTGAGTCGTGGCAGATGATCTGATAGTACTACTGCAACTCGAGGCAGGGTGTTTGCTATGACCTGACAGAGTGCACAGGCTAGTCCTGACGTGGTGACAAGTAGTTTACTTGTTGATGGAATTTGCGCACAAATATTATTTGATCTAGGTTCTCCGCATTCTTTTGTGTCTACTGCATTTGTTAGACGGTTGCATAGAACTTCTGAAAAGCTATATTATGCATTGGTTATTTCTATCCCAGTCGGGGATATTGTTGTGGTTGACGTAATATATCCTCAATGTGAGGTATGCGTTGAAAGTAGAAACCTAAGGATCGATTTGGTACCCTTAGAAATAATAGAATTCGATGTGATTCACGGTATGGATTTTTTGTCAACGTATCATGCCACGGTTCACTATTTTAATAATAAAGTAGTATTCAAAGTTCCGGGGGAGTCAAAAATTAAATTTTGTGGGGATAAAAGAAATTCGGTCAATAATTTGATATCATCCTTAAAAGCGGTTAAAATGTTGAAAAGGGGTTGTACGGGTTATCTTGCTTGTGTTATTGACACAGAACAGAAACCGTTGGGATTGAGGGATATTCTGGCAGTCAATGAGTATCCAGATGTCTTTCCGAATGAGTTCAGGGAAGTTGAATTTACTATTGAGTCCGGGAACAAGTGTTATCTCTATACCAGCATACAGAATGGCACCAAGTGAGCTGTTAGAATTGAAAAATCAATTAAAAGATTTGTTAGACAAAGAGTTTATTTGGCCTAGTGTGTCGCCTTGGGGAGCGCAGTTCTTTTGTGAAAAAGAAAGACAGAACAATGCGATTGTGTATTGACTACCTACAATTGAATAAGGTGGCGATTAGGAACAAATATCCTTTGCCTCGAATAGACGACTTGTTTGATCAACTTCAAGGTGCCACAATCTTTTCAAAAATTGAATTGAGGTCTAGTTATCATCAAGTGAAAATAAAGGATAGTGATGTATCAAAAATAGCTTTTCGAACTAGATATGGACATTATGAGTTTCTGATTATGTCTTTTGGGTTGACAAATACACCAGTTGTATTTATGGATTTGATGAATCGAATTTTTGAACCGTATCTAGATTCATTCGTTATTGTCTTCATTGATGATATCTTGGTATATATTCACGTTCTAAAGAAGATCACGAACGATGTCTAAGAATGGTTTTGTAAACTTTGAAGGAAAAACAAATGTATGGTAAATTGAGCAAGTGCGAATTGTAACGATCCAATTTTCCGTGTTCCGTTAAATTAATTTGTCCGAAAATTTTAAAGGCGGAATAGTAAATTAATCCTTTTTTGTTTTGTTCAATGAATGCAAATAATAATGGTGAGATCGTTATTATTGTGATTATTATTATAAACCAATATAATAAATAACAAAAAAAGGAATGCACAAAGTATTCTA